>JACATO010000968.1:0-207500 GCA_018389105.1 Nautilus pompilius | reverse complement strand
ACTGCGGGACTGCGGTACTGCGGGACTGCGAGACTGCGGGACTGCGGGACTGCGGGACTGCGAGACTGCTGGACTGCGGTACTGCGGGACTGCGAGACTGCGGGACTGCGAGACTGCGGTACTGCGAGACTGCGGGACTGCGAGACTGCGGGACTGCGGTACTGCGGGACTGGCGAGACTGCGGGACTGCGGGACTGCGGGACTGCGGGACTGCGGTACTGCGGGCCTGCGAGACTGCGGGACTGCGGGACTGCGGGCGGGACTGCGGTACTGCGGGACTGCGAGACTGCGGTACTGCTGTACTGCGGGACTGCCGCATAATGAGGACTGAAGAAACACCACCCAGGTTTTAAAGATCCATTAGCTACGTTGATGTTGTGATCGAGAGGGGGGTCTCTGGGAGGTGCCGCATTAAGTGTTCTTAATAGAGTTTTCGTAAAACACGTGGAACCAGGGAACTCTGACTTTTAGCTGCTTCGTCTAAGTTTACAGAAATCGTACATTGTCGTTTTTCTTGTAGATACTTCAACTACGAAATTATGCACAGTTGCAGCCAGTTGTGGGCGGTCTTTACAAACTGTAGCACCACAGTCGTACACCATAAAATACCACATATTTTGTTCAATTTAGTGCAAAGTAATACTATTGCATTCAAGAAAAGCTTTGATGATGGATGGATATGCTGACAGCGAAAAATTTGGTTTACTCGTCAAGTTACCACTAATAACGTGATGGGAATGGCCAAACTCACTCGACCTTTTTATTTCATTTTCCATTGTAATTATTTCTCCCTCAAGCTGCAGTGCACGTTATTCGAGAGAAGAGAACTGATTTGTGAATATATATATATTTACAGATACATGTGCCACGGTTTTGTAAATGTTCTAGCCGACTTTTTAAGTGAAATAATACTCTTTATAAGGTACATTTTATGACTACTTAGATTAAATAAATCTAATTAGCGGGTAGTTGTTTTTTTTTTCTCTTTATGTCACTAATTGCTTTTGTACTTAAAAACATGAAGAGACGCTTCGTTCTCTGAGACCAAATATGAAACTGTAACCTGTAAGAAACACGTGCGTGTCGTAAACTTAAACCTGCAATCTGACAAATGATGGTCTGGGGAGATAATTTGGTATCCACAGGGTCGGTAAGGATAGGCATCTTCCACCTTTTTCGAGAGAGACGGACTTCTGCTGAGACATCAGGGATTCTGATGGTGGCTGCATCAGTCTTCGCAATGAAAATCCGTGTCGGGGGGAACGGATTACTGGAAATCGCCGGTTAGCAGGCTCCGGACATTCATCAGTCGCCCGTAAATATTTTCTTTCAATTGTAGTTTGAAATAAAACAGACGGATTCCCTCCCCCCCCCCCCGTGTCCTTGTAGCCAGTGGTGAGACACCCCTCTTGGGAACCATGACATTGAGGGAGGGCGACCGTGCCACGATCAGCAGTCGACGAAACGACGGCAATGGATGGAAGCGACTCACCCTGTCTCCGAGTAGAAAACACGTGAGTTCAAGTTACTCTTTAACTCTCTGTGGCGCTCCGATGTAAACGTGATCTTTAGTAAAAAGAAAGAATTCTATTTGCAAGTTTTACTACTTTTTTACTGTATTTATTATTTAATTATTCTTTGGCGCATACGCAGCTCATGGTTCGATTTATAGTTTATTGATTCCTGGCTTGAGAGCTTAATGGCTGCCGAAGTCAGGTTATCCATAACGCACGAAAATGTGTCATTACGTATTAAATATACCATTAGCGACAATAATACTAGTTTTTGGTTGGGGGGGTTGTTGTTGTTGTTTTGTTTTTTTTACATTCTTGTTTTACACGATTATATTTTGATGGTGACTGCTGATAATAACTTGCTTTGCAACATAGATTTCAGGAATATCCACCCCACCCCCCTCTGCTCGCACACTCACGGCTTTTAAATCATAATCCGTTGCTCAGTTTTTACCGGTTCCCTCCCCTTTATTTTCTGCCAGGGTAGATAACAACAGACTGCGCGTTATTTATCATCAGTGGGGAGAATGGCGGATTGCGAAATTAGTTTTGGTTTGGTTCCTCTCAACTACACGGTGTGAGAAACAAAGAAAGGTGTAAGTAGATTAGTTTTACTCCCCATCTTCCTCTTAGGCGATATTTCTGGAAAATGTGTCTGGCGAAACGGCTCGTCTGGAACCGTTCGAACGGAGTAATGAGGTGTAGAAAGGCCGAATGGTTTCCAGACGGGCTACCGTAATAACGCTAAACTAGCTCTATTACCGTTTCAGCATTCCCTGAATAGAGATTCAGGGGACGGACGGCTGGGGCTTCCCAATCGCCATTCCACACACACGCATACAAGGCATTAGCGCTAATACAATAAACCTGCTTTGTTTTGTTTTTTTTAGCGGCCTTTCCCTTGTTGCATTTGCGCATAACGTTCGGGGTCTTTTGAGCTGATGCCCCGAGGCAACTGGATGTCGTAATTTGACCAATGATAATAAAAAAGGGGGGCAGAGTGAGGACTTTGAATAATAATATCATTACGCGTCGAGAGAGTTCGTCTCGTGGCTAAACCTCGAAAATGGAAGCAGGGGAAAGATCTCAGAAGTGTTGCTACTGCAGTGATAATAAAATTTTGAACTAGCCCACTAACGTCCATAGGTACCACATCACATTATCTTTCCATCCACTGACGAAATAAACTTTATTCCTGAAGTTTTTGTTTTCTTTTTTTGTTTTTAAATAAAGATCAGTAAACGCTTTAATCTTTACTCTATATTAAACCAACTATCCCACTACGTATGCAGCCGCATCCAACTACTAGGGATCAATACCCTTAAAGGTAAAAGAAATCGTTGATAACGTTTAATGCAGCTAGTTAGTGCGTAAGCACATAGTCACTAATCTTGTTACCAAAACGAGAAGCAAGAATCCCCTAAGAGGCGTAGAACAAGAAATGTTTACATCTACCTTGCGTGTCCTCGATGCAGTCTTCATAAATTATCAAAATGTTAAATTAAGATTTTGTTCATTCGAAGTTTGAGAAGTTAGTCAGTTGTAAGCATTTCAACCACGACATTATATAGTGTCACACTAAACTGCATTAGGACGTTCGTTAACGGAATTTAAAGTTTGTAACACTGTAATTTTTACACCAAACAAAATTTCGAAATGCCATGCCTTCTTTACAGTATAGAAAAGTGAATTACTTCTATTTAAATCTCTAGCCGGCTGTTAGAACACGATTCGCAACAGCCAGGATGGCGCAATCTCGTCGAAGGGATGCGGAGAACAAGGGTACATGGCCTAGGCAGACTAACCAACCTTATTAGAAGTCGTCGGCGCAGAATCAAGACTGACAGTAAACTGAAGGTTTCCTAATCTCCTGCTTGGATGCCAAACGTGGACGATCCTGTATAAGGCGCATTCTGGAAAGGTTTAACCAAAGATATCTTAGCGTCTTTGTGTCAGGTGGCAGAAAAAGATAACCAATATCAGGGTAGTAGATAATTCTAACGACAGGTGTAGTAAAGCTACGATAATTTACTGTCATCTCGGCTGAGTTGGGCGTGTTCGGATAAACGACATAACGATGTCGATGCAGGTGCTTTTTGGAGAAGTAAAATGGGCTTTGAGCAAAATGCCTTTGCCAGTGTAGAAGCAAGACACAATAGGTGGAAAGTAACAATAGGAACAGGGTAATCTACTCGACTAAAAGGTAGAGTAGGCTTGTTGAATACCCACCAGTCACGCATTTGAATGCATGGATATAAGCGCATTCATCGATAATTATCGATACAAAATTATGCATCCTTCTTTGATGGCATCTTTGTTGACGAGTTCAAGGGACACACGTATACAAAAACATACACGAATCTAATTGAGTTCGTGCTTTTGAGTTATTACAAAATAATCAAAATAATAAAAGCAAAAATACAATAACAGATAGAAAAATCTATGACATCAAAAGAACCCAAGATATTACGAAAGAATTTATTATATATTTCAAACAAAATTTATTGTCTTTTCTGTTAAATATTCATGAATAAGTTTCAATTTAAAAGAATATTTTTAATGTGACTTTCAAATAAAATTTTGTTTTTATTTTAGTGTTTCAATAAAATCTTTCATTTAAAAATCACTATTTTTATTTATTTTTTTTGCATTTTAGATTTCGCCATTAATCGGATTTGAAGTTGTAATGTGGAGTCTGCGGATTTCTGTGAGAATCTGTAAAAATTTATGACAGACATTTAAGAAGCAAAAAAATGTACAGTTTTTGTTTGTTTTTCCTTGGTCTCTTTGAATTAGATGCCTATAAGGATTTTTAGAAATCCCATCAGTGAATAAATTCCTCGGGAAGAGCCAGTTACTTGTCACGGTTAGGGTTAGGGTTAGACTCCTCTTGAGCCATTATGTAAACGGAAGAGTTAAGCTTTCGGTTGTCAGTCCGCAAGAGAATTAACCACCTGTCCTCTCATAGAAACAAATATTGGGTAATTAATTTCTATCGTTTCTGAAATTTTTTTTTCTATTAAGAAAATCTCAGGTGTGTTTAATATAACTGATGTAAATTCTTTATGTTTTTTTTTTAATATGTTGCAAGGTGTTAATGATTAGTAGATGATTTCATATCTTTGTGGAAAGACTATGAATGGCGGTTTTTAGCCAAATCGTAAAAGCCAACCAATTTATGTATAATCAGAGAAATCCCTAGAAAATCAAAACAGTATTAAGTCTGCCTTAGAACAAATTTTGATGCACTGGTAAATATTAAGGTAATAACATTACAAACCTTATTGCTTGCTACTTAAGGAAATGTACTTAAACGTACATTAAGTTAACTGGAAAAAATTATTTAAAATAAATCTTTGGAGATTATTAACTTACTACTAATGTTTACAGGGGCAAACATTCAGATATAAATGAGCAATTGAGTAACACTCTATACATATATGTTGGTTTAGATGTTATTTTATATTTTTGCTGGCCACAGTAAAGATTGTGATGTGTTATTTCTCTTTTGTTCCCTTTTTAGGGCTTATGGTCCTCAGTAGTGGCTGTTGATCAATGGCAGTAGCATTGTTGGGTAAGCTGGCGATTTCTTAGATGATATTAGTCTGACAATTCTTGCTGCTCCAACGAGAGCAGTTTCTGAACCCGCAAACTACTGGTATTTACTGATAGCTTCTTGACCCATTTTCAAAAATCTTTCGTTGTAAGCTCCCTGTCGCGCCAATTACCAATGAAGTGATAGCCTTCCTAAGGTTCCAGCTCCTACTACATTCTGTTTGTAGATCGATATACTATCTGACCTTTTCTGCGCTTTTCTGTTTGATGTTGTAGTCACTTGGGCTTGCCGCTTGTGTGAGTTGACAGGTTCTTCCATTCGTGTGTCTGGTCTATTACACGCAACTTTCCTGTCTGAGTGAACCCGTGTATCTAAAGTAATGGTTATACATATTCTTTTAATGTCACGTTTTTGGTTTGTATTTATTCCACTCGCTGCTTTTATCGATTCCGTGGTGTTTGCAGAGACTCCAGCGGATATATCGTGCTGCATTATTGTGTCCTGTGGTATATTCCATTGCTGCAAGCACCCTGCGTGCTCAGAAAAGGTGCTCTGCGGTGTCGGGCGTTTGATGACAAAATCGGCATAAACTATTCACTTTGCTTTTTTTTTTTGGAGTTTTCCTGCTCGTATTATCTTGTGGTAATGGCTTGATTTTGAGCTATAATTGTGATCGCCTTCGTCTCTGCTTTCAAATCATCATTTTTCAGCTAATTGCAACTATCCACGATTCGGCATTACTCACGTATTATTCTATTTCCCCTTTCTTTTCTTTTCAAAGAATTTTCATTTACAACTCCACCTTTACTGTTTTCGGTGTACATCAGCTTTAACACTGTGAAGACAATGAATGGTTGGGGGTCTTTATTGTTTTCCGGTGAAACGATTTCCACTCTTTCATTGACCAATCTATTAAACCAAAACTATCTACCATAGCAGAGATGGCTGTGGCGTTGATGACAATTTTGTTATTTACGCTTAGTTCCCTTCTTTAGAATCACTCTTGCTCTCCCTGGTGTATTCATTAATTATCCCTTGTTTTCATACCACTGTGATATATTCTCGCATAGATGTTAGCTACAAACAGGTGCCTGGCTATAACATAAATCTGCGCATCAACCGAACGAACCATCGGACAACTGAATCGGTTTTGGTAAAGCAGTATGACCATTAATGTGTGTCAATAGGTTAAAATATTAAGGTCATTTCCCAAACGCAAGTAGAGCTAGGAGCTTCATCATACAAGAAAAGGCAGAGACTATACGTCTAAGAATACGATTAAATCATCGGAAGACGTATTATTATGGGGGGAAAGACCTTTAAAAAATGTGATATTGGCATCGAACGGAAACGACTAGAGATAGTTGGCGTGGGACGCAGTCAAAGTCGCTGAGCCTTGGGTATGAGGAAGGTAAGAAATAATCAGATTACCCAAGAGGAATAACTTTAATTTATTCCATAATTCCTAGCTCCTATATTTTTTTCCGCTGAAGATGTTTGGGGTGGGACCCCGACAGTGTCTGGTGCTTGTCAGAATAAGTGACCCGCGTATGCTCGCATTAAATCTCTTTGTAAGGCCTTCGAGACGAGATATTTATGTGGTCATCGATGGTCAATGGAGATCTCCAGTCGGAAGTTTCCATTCTTTTTGTGAAGCCGCCAGATTTCTTCTATATTATTTTTTATCGCTGTTGCTGAAAAGTTGCGCACGACTCGCACAGATTTCACAGGTGTGGCACTTGCGCAGTAATATTATCGAGCATCCGAGCTCACGAAAATAAAATTCTAGACGACAGTACGGAAGCTAAACGTTTCTTGGGAGTGTGAATTGTTTCTTGGCATTATTTAAAATGCAAATCATTTATTTCATTGTTCAGTTAGAATGTGTATCTTCTGTAGATAATATCTACGCACTGATTTACCATCTATGATCTAAAATGACTTTACAATAAATCCACTGCAAAATGTCTGTAAAATTATTTCTTCTTTCTCACTCATTACATTTACTTTTGTTAAGTGAATATGTAGTGCGCTAATATTTAGAAAAACATGAAAATCCTTTATAATAGAAAACTCTCGTGGTAATAAGTAATCTGGCACATAATCGATTTCTAATAGTATATTAGTGATAATTTTTTTCGCAATTTTATTAAGATTTCTTTATCTTTATGCAATATGATCTTGCTTACTATAAACAGAAAACCTGTTTTTTTTTTCAGCAGAAGTTTTATGTATTTCGCATAACGTTTTTTTTTATAAATAAATAAATTCTCTAAACGAATCGATCTAAATGCATCGACAAATCATTACGGTAATTCTTAGTGTTCAAATGATGATTTTTTATCTACGTCATTAGACCATAATTGTTAGGCTTGTGTGTGTGTGTGTGTATAATCTAATAAACAGAGTTTTCTACTTTAGACATAGAACCGAAGATTTACACCAGAAATAGTAACAGCGGATAATGTGATGACGACAGACACCTGCCAGTTAAGGCAGTTCAGAACTAGTCAATCAACTCTAAATCTGGGTTCGTGATGTCTTTTACGCTGTTTCAACTTAAATCTTAAAACCTGATTGCAAATGAAATTAATACATAAATGATTGTTTAAAAGATTTTAATGGGAACTTATGAGAAACAGCTTTACCATATTAACTAGCGGACTGATTCTGAATCTGTCCGAATCAACGACAACGAGAAGATTCCCGGTTCATAACCTGTAAACAAAGTGGTAAATTTGATGATCATTTCAACCTGTTACACCTGTGACATGTTCCCATTCTTCTGAAACTTTCCGTTGCATTCAATTGAAATGGTTTCCGGTGATCATCTTCGGGAATTTCTCGAATGCTGTAAATGTCTTAATATTGACAACAGCGACAAAGCTTAAGAACTGTTCTAAATTATTGAATCATATTTAATTCAAATCCTCGGTCCATTCAATTTTCTGTACGCTGTAAACAAACAATATCAGAATACCGATAGGGATTCAGCGAACTGCTTTACTTCGAAAGATATCTGATGGCTGCTTTAGAAGAAGAAGAAAAAACTACAAAACTTTAAAACTGTGAGATAAATTACCAGAGGCAGTTGTTGATAATTGCGGCGTAAATCAGTTTTAAAAATTAAACTGATCGAAATTTCTTGCTTATTTAAGGAATGGCAAAACATTTTGTTCGATATACCGCTTTTATGCATCACCTAAACTAGAATGGTGCAGGTTTTATACATTAGATAATAACTGTGACAAAAGTTGAAAAATAAGGACGGACACATTCAGAGAGAGAGAGAGAGAGAGATGATGATGATGATGATGATGATGTCACTACACAGAGAGAGAGAGAGAGAGGAATGAGAGATGAGATGAGCAGAGAGAGAGAGAGAGAGAGAGAGAGAGAGAGATGATGATGATGATGATGCCACTACAGGGAGAGAGTGATGATGTCACTACAGAAAGAGAGAGTGATGATGTCACTACACAGAGAGAGAGTGATGATGTCACTACACAGAGAGAGAGAGATTGATGATGATGATGATGATGATGATGATGATGATGATGATGATGATGATGTCACTACAGAGAGAGAGAAGTTGTTTACATCAAAAACTCTGTTGTAATGCCAAATAGGCGACTTTTTAGAAGCTAAACTCGTTTTTTTATTTTTAAATTCGAATCCTGCCTTCTTCTTGTCTTGTGCCTTTCAATTTATTTAATATATTTACGCTGTCTGTTAAATTCTACGTTCGCTAATATAATAATTTCATACTAAAATAAAAAGGAAATTACATAGAAGTCAAAACGTGTTTTAACTTATTTGGGTTAATTAAATTAAATTTCTGGAAAACCTTTCTAATCAAATTCTTGAAAAGATATTTTTTAAGTAATTACAAATTTTTAAAGTTGAAAAAGTTATATTATTTAATTAAAATTGTATTTATTAATTTTCTGGATGGCTTGAATATCACATAAACTCTGATGCTTTATAATTAAATAATTTTATCATATTTTATTCTATTTTTTACTCTTTCTTTGTTTTAATACTGATGTTTTCATTTTAAAAAGGCTCCAGTAATATTTGATTTATGTTTCTTAGCTGGCAGTGTCTATGATCAATAGTATTTAAATTTAAGATGAATCGTCACATTTTTAAAATAACCCTGACCTGTCAGTGACAGTGAAGCAATGGCTGTCCTTTCGCTTTTCGTCCTATATGAGTCAGCCTTTAGACAACGGGGTTCTTAAGACTAGTCGAAGGGTTATGGACAAGTAATGGACTGAGTTTTTATTATTAGCATTTTAACTTTCTCGCCTGGAACTGCTGGCAACAGTCACGCGAAAGACGGAGCAATAGCTTTCCTATCGGTTTTCTTTGTGCTCAGTGGGCTATAACCAACGATTGCCTTTCACCGTCTCGGCTGATGCCGACGGCTCATGGAGAGGAGTGACGATATCGGTGTTACTGAGACACGGTTTTACCTAGCTCTCGGATGAGAATAAACATACAAATAACATTCGGTTTTATCGAGACCTAACACAGCGCAAGCCAGTAATTAAAGAACAGCAGTCTAGCTTCGCAAAGTAAAAGCACCAAGAAATACGTCATAAGTGGGTGGACGTGGCCAGCCATCCTCACCATCTGATATTTTCTAAAATTGCTTCTTTTGTTTTAAGAATTAATACGTCTCACCTTCTATACTCTTTTGTTCTAGCTCTGATGGGGCTTCTTTATCTCGCTAATGTAATTTCTATCACAGGAAGTACAATATCCATGGTAAATAAAGGATTTCGCTATGGGGTCAGTTGTGCTAATTGGTTTTTTGATGCTACAATCATCTTTTTTTTAAGACATCTCTGATCCTGAAGTCTGAATTTTTCAGTAAGGAGTTCATAACGATTTTTTACGTTTTGAATTACAATATTTTGCTTTACCTTCTCAGGTAGAAAAATGTTCGCCAAATTGTAGCTTTATTAGCTTCCGGGTTCATTTACTAACAAGGTCGCGTAAAAAGCCAGCTATGTTTCCCTTATTTCTATATATACCATATCGATAAAATCTATCTGCCGTTCACTGGATTTAAATCATCGCACGACAAAATAATAATAATAATAATAAAAGCGGCTCCATCTGCTGATCAAGCTATTTTAAAACCTTGAGCCAGATATTTATCAAAACAATATATTAGATAATCTAGATTTAAGTCAATTACTGCATAGCACACCATCTGTAGCAGTTGGTGTTTAACAAATAGATTTCTCTCACCAAATCGATAGTGGTTTTTAATTCTTTTCCTTTTGTGCGAGAGTGCCTGTGCGTATTTTATAGAAATTTTCCCTTCGTTCCATTTAATCTTCCATCCGAAAAATCACGCCGACGAGAGAGTATTTCTAAAAAATCAACAAAATAACGGAGTTTCCTGGTTGTAACAGAAAGAGCCTTTGAAGTGGAATTTAAAACGGTTTATTGGAGAAAAGACGTAAACATCCAACAATTAAATTAAATTAAATCGACTGGTTTATCATCTTTACCCTTTTTCCTGTACCAGACTGCACTCAAAAACAACTTTTTACTAAATCTATCCGCCTTGTTTAGTTTTCCTTCATACTTGTTTGCTTTTGGTTTCTTAAAGCCCTCAAACGGATCATTCTTCCGCTTATCTTAAGGCATAAGCGGTTTATCTTAATTAATTCAAACTTTTAACTGTTACAGTTTTCTCTTCGGTTAAATAGCAGGCAAGAATGCTCTGGATTTGTTACTTGCGGTGGGAGTAAATGCTTTATCCAACTTCTTTTCTAAGTTTTCTTAACATTTCTGTTTAATGATGAACTGTCCGTGTCGCAGAATTTAAGCCGAAGCATTAACAACGGATACTCTGATGAAATTGCTTATACGTAGAATCTGAATAGAATTTTAATGCATACACTCCGCCTATTTTAAGAAAAAAATAAACTATCTGAACTTAATGTGTTAGTATTAATATACTTTAATATACGGCTACAGGTCGGTGTTCATTTTAAAATTAAGGTAGTCAACTTGCTTGTGTATTCTAAGCATCGAAACAAACCTATCAAAGATTATCTTTACAAGAATTAATGCTTAGTAAATGGCTCGCAAAGATGGAATTATTTGTTGTTTCCTATACTAAAGATGCTACAAAGATGACTTTTGTACAGTACAGCTCTGCAGTTTTCAAAGAGCACTGACTCATGTTCATCCATCCAGTTATCTACAGTACAACTGGTGCCTTTGGACTTAGTTTAGTTACATTTACCAACGTTACTTGTATTGCAGCCAAGCGTTGGAAACAGCTTCCTTCTAGTTTCAGAATACAGCCTGAAATTAATTAATAATTAACCCGATAGGATTTATATTACCGCCCATGTTACACTGGATATTACCGTATCTCCCTCGTCTGCCATTTAATTGAAAAACAGTTTAAATTACAATTAGAACTGAAGTTATAAATCTGTAATTCTTAGTCTCTACTAAGTTTTGAACTCAATCATCCTGAATTTTTTTTTTTTTTTACTTTCCGTCTTTCTAATATTAT
Source organism: Nautilus pompilius (assembly GCA_018389105.1). NCBI lineage: Eukaryota > Metazoa > Mollusca > Cephalopoda > Nautilida > Nautilidae > Nautilus > Nautilus pompilius. The sequence continues at coordinate 195,880 of JACATO010000968.1, read as the reverse complement.
TATTTATATTATTATTATTATTATATTATTATTATTATATTCTTATTATTATTATTATTATTATTATTATTATTATTATTATTATTATTATTATTGTTATTGTTGTTGTTGTTTGTTGTTGTTGTTGTTGTTGTTGTTGTTGTTGTTGTTGTTGTGTTGTTGTTGTTGGGAGGAAAATGCCACTCCAGGTAGTATGCAGGTGATTAAGATGTCTTCTTACAAGAATTATTCTTATATCTTGTTCGATCTATACCACAACTATAACCGCCACAGTATTTATGTCAAAACAATCACAAAATAAAACATTTCAATTTATTTTCATATGAAACACACAAAGGTAATGAGAAAACCGTTCATCGAAAGAAAAAGGAAATATAAATGAATAAGAGAAAAGATGCCAATGAGGAAAATACTTAACTCAGTCGCTGGTGAGTGGTAGGCTGGCTGGCTGAAGTATGTCCATGTGGAATTTTGCATCGATCGTAACACATTTAGCAATAGTTTATAAAAGATGGGCGCGACACGGGGTAGTCTAGTGGTTAACCTACTAGACTGCTATGGTCGAGTTCGATTATTGAGGTCGGATCGGTATTGCATACCAACCCTGGCACGGTTTCTTCTTGCTATTCTTTACCAGCCGTCTGCGTGGTCCGGTTCCTACGTCTATAAATGAAAAATTCCGCTGCGTCTCCCACTGTGCGTAATTATGCGAATCTTTAAAGTTGAATAATATGCATCATTGCACCATTTCGAACGATTGGCTCTTTGGAGTTCTTTTGCCTTTGTCGGAGGAGGAGAAAAAACCCGTGAAAAATTTATACTGTACAAATCTCCTGCGTTAGTAATGTGTTCAACAGCAGAATTCAAGTTCGTTTGGCCTTTTAAATCTCGGTATTTTATTAAAATCAAATAATAATAAGAATAATAATAATAAGAATAATAATAATAATAATAATAATAATAATAATAATAATAATAATAATAATAATAAATATAATATAATAAATATAATAATAAATAATAAATAATAATAATAATAATAATATAATAATAATAATAATAATAATAATAATAATAATAATAATAATAATAATAATAATAAATCAAACTAAATGAAAAACACTCTTTTTGGACAGCTAGAGATGTTTCCAAAGAAGATACAGGGAACAGCAACAACAACAACAAAATAAGCTGCCGTTACTGATAAGGCAAAGGATCGAGTTCTTCCGATCGATTAAGATGGTCCTTATAGAAATCAGTCTCTCGTAATAATTTCTTATTTTCTGAAGTTCCAGAACACGCAGAGCTACGTTTACTTGTCGGCGAGCACAATAAGAACCGAAAGGGGTTCTTATTACAGGCAGTCTCCTGCGTCCTCCCTAGACTATTAACCATAAAACAGGCAAAAGACCATCCTTTCATTTACTCTATCTTAGGTTTCAAAAGTTATTCCCGCTCACGCTTCCATCTCTTCGATTTAGACGTCGGGAAACGCGGCCTAGCGGAGCGGAAGATCCGTCAGTTCATCGAAGAGCACAAATTTACGAGGATTCTTTCCCTTCTCCAAAGTCCAAGCGCAAAATTACTGACGGCGCCCGTTAGTTGTGATTACCATTGTTTTTGTTTTTGCTGCCGATCTTCAGCTCAACTTTGACAGACGCATTTTATCTTCGTTTGACTCGGTCAGAAAATCAATTACGGCGCCGTTCAGCCCGTAAAAGATACGGAGCCTGAGTGAGAAGATGAAGTACATTTTATTCAAAAACTATTTATTTATTTTTAATTTTTATTTTTTTTAGATGTAAATATTAAAGACACAGTCGAAGGGGAAGCTTGCATATACGTCACATGCGTACTGTTCATACGATCTGCAACAATACCATAAGAACGAACCGAGATTTGTATCTGCAAACCATTCTACTAACTACAATCAACAGATATCTTCTGTCAGCCCAAATATACATATACAACCTTTTTTTGTCAGGCATGAAAAAATGCTCACTGGGTCTGAAAATGGCGTGGAGATTTTCGAGTTATAGCATGTGAAAGATCAAGAAAATAATCGCGGCTTATTCAGGAAACTGAAAAGCTAATTTCTTGCTTCATGAAATGATAATCTTTCAATATAAATTTATACGCTCCAAAAGAGGCATTGTTATCCTTCCATCAAGACTGGAAATACTGCTTTTTGGAGGGAGCAGTGGGGACGGGAGAGAGAGAGCGAGAGAGAGAGGAAGATGAGCGAGAGAGAGAGAGTTTGGAGAGAGAGAGAGAACGAGAGGCAAAGAGAGGGAGGAGAGGAGAGCGGAGAGGTGGGAGAGAGAGAGGAGACGGCGAGAGAGAGAGAGAGATGACGAGAGAGTGGAGAGGAGGAGGAGAGAGAGATTAGAGAGAGAGAGAGAGAGATGACGTCATTAAGAGAGATGATGATTCATTACAGGAGAGAGAGAGAGATGATGTCATTACATAGAAGAGAGAGAGAGAGAGAGAGAGATTACGTCAGGAGGGAGAGAGGAGAGATGATGTCATTACATAGAGAAGAGAGGAGAGAGAGAGATGATGAGAGAGAGAGAGAGATTACGTCAGGAGGGAGAGAGAGAGATTACGTCAGGAGGAGAGAGAAGAGAGAGAGAGATGATGTCATTACATAGAGAGAGAGAGAGAGAAGAGAGAGAGCTGAGAGAGAGAGGAGATTACGTCAGGAGGAGCGAGAGAGAGAGAGAGAGAGATGATTCATTACATAGAAAGAGAGAGAGAGAGAGAGAGAGAGAGAGAGATTACGTCAGGAGGGAGAGAGAGAGATGATGTCATTACATAGAAAGAGAGAGAGAGAGAGATTACGTCAGGAGGGAGAGAGAGAGATGATGTCATTACATAGAAAGAGGAGAGAGATTACGTCAGGAGGGAGAGAGAGAGAGAGATGATGTCATTACATAGAAAGAGAGAGAGAGAGAGATTACGTCAGGAGGGAGAGAGAGAGATGATGTCATTACATAGAAAGAGAGAGAGAGAGATGAGAGGAATGGCATATATATGCAATTCTTTTCTTTTCCTCTAAACAAATAAAACGACACCCGACTGAGTTTTTTCATGTCCTTCTTCATTATTCACAGTTGTGATAATTTCGTCTGTCCAAATGATGGTTAGATGCTGGAGTAATGGAGATGACGAAAAGAGACTGGGTTAAATTCCGAGGTTAAGTCCGTGGATTAGCGGCGGTAAAAGACGCCTCCCTAATGTATCGTTTAACTGCCGTGGAAGTCGCATGGACTGTCCTACCCTTTTCCTATACCGACCCCTTGTTGTAGAAATTCTTCCGAAAGCAAGAAAGCTATGGATCAAACGTTTTGCATCATCCTAGAATTTTTAAAAGTTTTTTTTTTTGGCGAATTGAACTCGCTGAACTCTCATGACACTGCTACGTTAACCCATTGGACGCTGCGTGGTTTGTTTGTTTGTTTGTTTTTTTGCATACTTAATGAAGAAATTAGCATCACGTTCGAAATCTGACGCAGATACGCGATTTCCGCCGACTCAACCAGACGTTTAAAAATGGTCAGGGCTGCGGTGTCAGGCCACATGAGCGCATATTAAAGAGGACTCTCTCTTTGTTTCTATTATTCCTTGGCTGATGAAAAGCTTTACGTCTGCACACGGACGAGCAGTGGAAATTACCAAGAGGATGATGGGAAACGACCCCCTAACGGCAGAGTTGCTGTTAAACTGCTGTCCATGCCAATCCCTCCCTGTCATCCAGGAAGATTAAAGCTGATAAACATCCAAATGGAATAAAACACCTGGACATTGTATTCAACCCTGACGAAAATTCGTTAACTCCGAAAAATACAGAGTAGGGAAAACAAACAACAACTGTTAAACCATACCTTCCGATACTGATCTACTTGTTAGCTCGCATTGGCTTATCGATTAGACGTTTATCGTTAAAACGTTGTGTTAGTTTTTTGGGGGTTTTTTGTTGTTGTTTTTTTTTTAAATCTGGTTTTAAAATTGATCTTCAAGTAACCTACCCATTTAAAAAGAATGGAAGGAATGACCGGGGCCGTACTGTCGCAGCCGAACCCCAGGATGACGGGATCTCGCGTGGCTTCCGACTCTTCGTTTCGGCGATACTGATATTTTTTGCCCTTCGAGGGGACGGTGGAAGGGTTAGGTATGTTTTGTTTTTTTTCTTTTCCCTCAAATTAATACGGAATATTTAACACCTTTCTTCCCGGCAGCCAGTGTCGTTCTAGGAAGAAAAAGAAAAAGAAGGGAAAAATCCTATTTCTGAAAACCCATTTCCATTTTCCTCCCGTTCGCGACGACACCCGCGTGTTCCCCGAACCGGCGGAATGCAACCTTAATGCTTTTTTAAAAAAACAGTCCCCTCCCCGACTCAAAACAGACAAGGAGCGGATGTTTGCGTACCACGTGTGCCGGAAGGAAAAAAACCCTGGGGTTGGGGGAACGGCGCGTAAGTTAGCCAGATCACTTACCTGCTGACAGCGACATCAGATGCACGCGAGCATAATCTAAGAGTGCTGCAGAGCGCTTCGGAACTGGCGCCGAATCCACTTCCAGCCCCTTGGTAAACAGGGATCGTACACTTACACACTATTTCACATATTTCCGTTTCGGAATCTCTTGTCAGGTTTATGAAATACTGTTCCGTACGGGCGTAAACACCAGGCAGGCAGCCAGCCACTCGTCGTACGAGATGGCTGCGATCCTTTAGACTCCAGCAGAGGCGGAAATCGTGAGCAGTATCCTGCATGCCAAGTCTTGTTTAATTTCCTATTCAACTCAAGGCTTCAACTTTTTTTCTGCCTTTTTCTCAAAAATATACTGCGGCGCTTAATCACGACTTCTTCGGATAAAACCAGAGAGTATCTGCAGAAATCTTCAGAATATTAGATGACATCACCGTTCTTAGATCGACCAAAACTGCAACCCACCCAGTGCCATCCGAATTTGTTTGTTTTACCAAATCAAAAATTTCGCTTTAGCTTGTTGAGGTTAGAGAAAAATTAAAGTCTGTTAACAATCACACTTTAATATATTCCGAAAGTAAAACATTCAAATAACTTACTTATTCTATAAATTTCCAAAGAATTTTAGTAAATCTGAACTTATGATATCTTGTTTCAAAAACCGTTTAGGCGACGTCACAGTTGTGCATACAGCTGTAATGGCGACGTCACAGTTGTGCATAGAGCTGTAATGGCGTTTGATTGGACGTCATCGTTGAGTAAGATATTTTTCTGCATGACTACCATGTGCTCTGGCATCAGTACTTTTCAGTCTCCAAGAGGTTTAGAACACAAGATATGCAGATATTTTATCGATTGTTTTTCTATATGCATTTGATTAGTAATTTTAACATTGAGACTAAATCATAAATTGCAGTCATTTAAGTTAGAACCGTGTAAACGTCGTTTTTGCTTTAACAGGGACAGGGTTACTTAGTTTACTTCCGTTTTGAATTCTACTATTACTGGAATCCATCTCAGTGGATCCCGGTGATCTCGGATGCTTTACAATCTAACGTGGAAATATTTTATATATATATATATATTTTTTTTTTTTTTTTTACAGTTTCATATACTGTACCTTATTAGTTAGCATTGAACAATTCGCCTTTTTAGATTACTACAACCCAAGAGATCCGGCTGATCTCTTTGGCGGAGGTCTGAGTTGACAAAGTTGACATCTTGGCTCTGGTTTCCTAGGCGTAGATATGATCGACTTTTGTTGGCGGTTATCAGTCTTTGAGTCTGCAGACACTTCCCGTGGAATTTCAAAAACGTTTTCACAGATACACCCACGGACTAATTAGCAGTAATTGGTGTTCCTTTGTTGTTGTTTTTTTTAGAAATATTAATTATTATTATTAATATTCCTAAAATAAATTTATGCAAGAAGATTTTTAAAAAAGGGGGTACACACCACACTGCATAAGTTATAAACTTGCCCAAAACTTCGCTAGAATTTTATTCACTGTTATTACATCAATTCCTGATTATTCGTTGGTGCCGATTCAAGCAGCTAAACGGATTTCCTAAATGCCGATTTTATTTTTTTTAGTGTGACAATATTTCCGGATAATAATAGCATTGTTACGAAATGTCTGCCTTCAATTGCAGTGAAGTCTATTACCGGACATGACGACATATTCACTGCGTCTCCGTGCCAACTTCTGAAAAGAAGCTGTCACGTGCATTTACCACGTGTCATGCACGTAATTGACAAACTAAACTAACAAAAAACAAAAAAAGTAATACTCAGACTAAAATTAACTTAAATAAGCATTATGGTTTGTGTATTGTTTACGATAGCAGTTCATTAATTAATCAAACTGGCGTAGCGAGCGAAGTGGACCTTCGACGTGGTGACTTCGAGCTCATTGCACTATAAAAAGTCATCTACCGTTATCGTGGTTCCGGCAACTAAAAGACGTTTTGTCGACAGGTAAGTTTTGATATGATACAGTTGAAATCTCTTTACAGACAAACGGTGAGGGCGCCCCGCTCTATACGAAGGTCTCTCTACCACGTGGCGCCGGCACGAAAGGTAGGATTTTGACGTTGGCACAGAACGAGACATGACAACACAGTGGAGCATAAAACGTATACGACAGGATTCTAGCTGACTGACGCCTTCTGGGTAGCCCTTAGTTATTTAACAACATTATAACTGTAAAAGTCAAAGAAACCCGCCGATGTCTTTTGGGCCGTGCTTCAAGAAAACTGAATATTCCCATTTTCAAAAGCTCGTAAAATGTCGAAAGGGTGTGGATGGTCTGGTCTGGGCCGCCATTGATTCCACGTCCCGATCTCGGTTCGTGGTAATGAACGGTAGCGTGAACGTTTAATAAATCCATTACAGTCTATGAATAAAAATGAAATATCTCAAATATTACGCATCGCCTGGTCTAAGCGAGATAACTGAAACCACGATTACTGTACGCACCAACCATAAGTAATAATATTTAAAAAAAAGGTTCTTCAGCTCACGCAGAGTTTGCGACGGACGTCTCGACCTCACGAACGATTTCCAACGACGAAAACGCTCAGCCGCCTGACGGATTTTGAATAGAGTCGCAGTTTCGGACTCGTGTATTTCTATGCGTTGCCAGCGGAAGCTGCTGGACTGCGACTTACTGATCACGTCGTTCGGCTCGATCATTCGGCCGGACTCTCGCTACCAGTTCCGGCCCAGGGAAGGTCGCTTGTTTCGGAGACAGCTGGCGAGAAGCGAGCGCACTGTCTGACCGGAAACCAGCCGCAGCCGGCCATCCCTGTTTCCGATCGCATTAAGATCTTCTTCGCATCGCATTCAAGCGACATTTCGCTGGCTCGTGTTCGTTCTGTCTGATGCGTCAATAATCTATCGGGCAGGATAATTAAATCCCATGTGGTACTTTGTTGTTTGTTTTTTTTTAAAAAAAAAATAGGAAAAGAATTAAATATTTTGGAAAACCTGTAAGTGCTTTGTTCTTAGAATCATTCGAAAATATCTTGAATTCTTATTTTTGTTAGCGGTGGGGTTTTTTTTAAAAAAAATTCAGATCACTCAGAAAGACGTCGGTTATTGTTCTTTGTTTCTTCCTCTCCTCTCCGCGTTCATTCGGGACGAAGCCGGGTAAAGATGGCGCATGAAAGAAAACTTTCCCAAATGCCGCTACCACCAACGAGAAAAGGACATTACACGTGACGGGCTCCGTCTCGTGTCCCGACCAAACTGAGAACCGGAGACTGGCAGCGCTGCATGGGGGTTCATCGTCAAATGTGAAACTGGGGTTTGCGATAGGACCTCCTGAAACGTTCGTGCCTTTTCCAGGTTTAGGAGCAGCATGAAGATGGAAAAAAAATTACTTCCGGCAGAGGTCCGCCTTGAATTTCGGGAGATGCTGCGACCTCCGGAACACGTAACGGTCGCCCAACACGGCCATACTTCGTCGAGCCTGAGCGCCTTCTTGCCTCCAAACCAATACTGCTGCTGAAGAACTTCACACGACGCAACAGCTGATAGAAGCAATAACAAGACCTGGACGTTTCCCTGCGTTACGTCATTTATTCTATTAGAAATCATTTAATGAGAAAATGCAAGCAGACATTTCCCTCTTCATCTGCTCATCACCTTTGAAGAATTTTTCTGGGTGTCGCGCAGAAGCAGTTCGAACTTTTAAACCGACATAAAACCGTTCATTTTTTTTTATTTCTAAACTAAGTCTTTACAAAATAGCATCGTCCGAAAAAAATACTCCGAGCTTTTCTTTCTTTGTTTGTCTTTTTTTTTAAAGTAATCATTTAACTTTATTACTCTGATAAAATTGGTTATAACTTTAACGAAGGATATATGTATCAGATAAGTGACGGTGCTGCCATCTCGGCTTCCCTGACGCGGCGGGCTAAACAATAAGATGGAGGGATGGGGGAGGGATTATTGGCTACCGACATGCCGCGAGGCCGCTTGTGTCACCACAAAAACAGGAACCTTCACTGAACAACAAAAAGGGGGCTCTTCTGAGGACCAATAGCCGGATGGTATCGATAGAAAAGTCTGTTCTGCTAACACGGTGGGATGGGATATTATAACCGCAGAGCTTCTAATCATTTACCGGTTTAAAAATATCTATAAAGCGCCATTATTACTTCCTTGGGCGGACCCCAACATTTGTCGTAGGTCAAAAGGTTGCGCGCGACAACCTCCCCACACTACCACAAAAAAAAAACAACAGGAGTAAGCTACTCTGTCTTTCTAACTTATGAAAGATATTTTTAAAAATTCTAAATTAATCACAGGAAGTATTTCTAAGTTTTAAAAAAAAGTATTGACCAAGATCAAATATTTTTGATAAGAAGAAAAAAAAACAACAACAACAACAAATAAGTATCTTTTTAAAAAAAAAAACTTTTTGACGTTAGTACGCTTAGGGGTATTTCCCCACAAATGATATTATTTTGTCAATTTTCGCCTAACCCTTTTCCGGGGAAAAAAAATCCTGCGGAAGCCCATGATCACGATGGAAGCTGACTGCATCCTGATAAGAAAGTTGAGTTCTTTGGCAAAATTGTGGATTAAAATGCCAATAGAGGCATCAACAGCATTTCCTGACAATTAACATCCGTGAGACATCACACGCTGCGAAATATTAATGCATACTACACTGGAAAGAGAAATACGGTTCGTACACAATCGCCAGATTGGAGAAAACAAAACGAGGAATTATTAAGGATCAACTATAAATAAATGAATGAATAAACCCAGCTTCGTCAAATGTGTAACTAACGAACAAGAATCGCTATATAAGTAATTATTATAAGTCGAGGGCAGATCTATTTAAGTTGGTCGTTTGAGGGAGACAAAAAAAAATTATTGTCGCTTATAGTGTACAGCTCGCACACTCGGAGGAAAATAAAATCTATAGGTGCCATCTTTATAACCCTTGACACCGACAATTTCAACGACTTCTATAAGTTAATGATCTCAAGAAGAACTCGTGCAATCATATCGATTCTCCGTGACCAGAAAACGACTGATTTTAATTGCCCGAGCTTCAGATGAGAAAAAAATCAATTAATTTCTATTTATTCACTCTTGAGAATAAGGAAAACACAAAACTCCTGGCAATTTATTTCAATCATTCATAATTCCTTTACTGAGGAAATGTTCTCCTAGTACTTAACCTTGTAGACCGTTTGGTCAATTTATGGTTATCTTGCAGTTAGTCTTTTTTTTAAAGATTATCAAAAACGGTAATAAATTCATATCTTCTGCGGGTTCCTTTTCAAAGTCTGTGGACCAGACTATGTCAGTGAACAAGAAGTTTCATTCAGCTGCGTGGGTTGTAATATAGCAAAACTAAATTAGATCAAATCTGTAACAATACAATGGCTTTAGAGAAGTCTGGCTATTTCTGAAGAACACACCAGTAGGGTTTCGCTGAAACAGTTAAAACACTTAAGTTGTTTAAGCATGCAACATTATTTGGAAAGACTGGAGCCAGCTGGTACAGTAGTGAGTTTTTACAGCACACGAGTAATTCCTAACTAGACGTTAGATCAGTTATGGCCAATGTCAAATGCTTTTATCTTCACGAATCGATTACAGCTTTATTACACGTTAAATGACGTCAATTGTAGCTTAGTCTATACGTGTAATTAAGAATTACTGATGCTGTAAGAACTTAAAACTGTCACAAGTAGCTTTGGCTTTCCGCTCTATTTATTTTAATTATGTTATATACGAGTAAATTTTTTGGGGGGATGAATGTAGTTAATGTTTTTTTTTAAAATATATTTATTTTAGTAGTGGTACTTGTTACAAGTTTATTACTGGAGTATGTATCTCTCAGCCAAATAGCTGCAGATTCTGCTGAGCCGGGGCTAGGGTATGTGTGCGTGTTGCTTGTGTATTATTGTACGGCTGATACAGCGTTTTTTTTGTGATAGACCAATTTCCCTGGCTAACTCCGCCACGCTGTCCTCTGTGACATCGAAAACAAAACAACAAAACCAAGCCAATTCCCCAAAGGATCGGAAGTGATTGGGGAGGCTCATTTTTAGATATGACCGGGCCTTGTCTCTCTAAGCATCCACTGAAGGTGGGACTCATGAGAAGCAAACACCTTAACAAAGGAATCCCGTTTCACAGTCGAAAGCATTGGATTTATTTCAACCGATGGCCGTCGAGAGAGAGAAAGAAAATGTCATCAGGCAAAACCATTTCCACGTTTTCGACATTCCGTATTCTTTTAGTATGGTCGAGTTTACCAGCAAGGATTCAAATCTTGAAGAAGAAAAAAAGAGTTGAAAATAAAACTAAAATTAAACTGTTAAAGGCAAAAGAAAGATGGGGGCTACTATTTTTGGTAACAGCTCATCTATAGAAAAAAAATAAAGCAGTTTTCCTTTATGTTATGAAGACAAAAATTGGAAAAATTAACTTTACTACTTCGTAACATTTATTCTGTTGGTTCTGTGGCTGCAGTAAATACGTGGATTTCTAAAAATCAGTTTCTTTCGGAAAGCGAAAGAATTTAACAAGAATCACGGCAAGCGAAAGGCTCAGGGGAAAAGTTAAAAGTCTTAAATACGACAGTCACGTGTTTTAAATGTCTATATTACACGTAAACGAGAAATGCTGTCTCGAGATGTTTTTAAGATAAAAAAAAAACAGAAATAATATAATACTAGTAATAATAAAAGGGAAACTTGCAGACTATTATTAAAACAGTGGGAAAACAAACTTGTTAACAGGTGTCCCCATAATATAGAGAAGAAAGGTGGTGAAGAAGTTATCAATGCGGCTAAATCGCTGGAGATTAATAGACTGAAAAGGTGCCTCCTCGTTCAGCGGTTGTTATTGGAAAGTACGATGCTAATACAGCGCCCATCCAAAGAAGGAATCACCCGGTTTTGTAAAGATTGGCAGAAAATAAGAATATTTTCTGCACTGTTGTATGTGACAGGGACACTGTCTAAATAATTTCACTCTCAGGATGATCACATAGAGGACTTACCTGTAAGGTACTTTTATTTTGGTATACATGAACGCCCGTTTCTTTTAAAAGCCAATCCGAATGTAAGTATTTTTTTTCTTAATAATGGCCACTCTTGTATAAGAAAACATTATTCAAAAGTTAAATATCAAAGTGTATAATACTTAGTTTTAAAATCTTATAATCATCAATCAAATATATTGTGTGTGTGGAAATGTCACCATATGCATAAACAAAATCAAATTAAATATAAAGGTGCTTCATCGATAGCCAGTCTTACCTTGGATAGGTCGCTGTATTAGCTTCATATGGTCCATTGAGTCGGATTCTTGGAAAACTTTGATTTCTTTCTCTTGAAGTCCGATCCTTTTACTTTTAACAACGAACTTTTCCGCCCGCTCTTTTTCGTATCTTCTTTTTGAATATGACTGTTGTCATTATTATTATTATTAGTTCGTGTTTTGTTTGCTTTTAAATTTTTCGAGATCTAGTCCGCGTTTCGCTTCGTAATTAAAAACAAAAGACCGCTTACCTGTAACAGACAATAGAAAGAAATTTAAAGAAAATAGCGGGTAAAGGCATTGCGATGATTACAAGATCTTTGAACTTTTAAATAATAATTTACAATTTTTTTTTTAATGAACCACAGTTCTTTTGACATCTTATGTTTAAGAAAATGCGTGAAATACACGAAGAGGAAAACAGTTTGAAGTGGGCCTGTGAGATCAGTCCCAGTAGGGGGTAAAAACGGAGTGGAGATTATCTTGACTCGACCAAAAACAGCAGTATGTGCAAACAAGTTTTCCGAAAACTGAACAGATTTTAATCGCAGAGCTGCCTGGACAGAGGAGTAGAGCTCAGAGTTGGTGCGATAATTCTGCTGGATTTAATGGCATCGAAATCCAACGATGGAAATGGACAAATTTGTTTTCCCAAAGTTAAAAAAAAAAGGCGGCAAAATTACTTTAAGAGATAAATAAATCTAGAATGGCAATAACCCGATGAGAAAGAAAACTAAATTATGTCAATAACTGATATGTAGAGACAAACAATTAATTCAAAAATTATGCCCCCCCCCCTTTTTTTCTACTTGGATCAGCTGACCTGCCAATTTCACCAATCTCCCGTTTTGCTGAGAGACCGGTTGGAATGTTGCTCTCGATGCGATGTCGCCTTTGTCAAACCTTGTCTTAGGGTCTGAACATGCGGCCGCTGGTTTAAGATGAAGCGAGAACCTATCCCGAGACCCCGGATTCTTTCAGGGTATATTTATCAAGTTTCACTGCGCGCTATACCATCCTTGTATCCTATCCGAGCTCTTCGTGGGAGCGAGTTAATCTTTTAAGGGGCGCGTCAGGGAAAGAATTCTAAAAGATCCCTCTTTGAACATCGTTTATTTTTCTTTGGTAATTAATTCTTTTAAATGCTACAAAAAAAAAAAAGTGGGCGATTTTTCGGTTCTTAGGTTGAAGGTGGAAAATAAGTCTCCCCCCCTAAAAGATGCAATGTTGTGCGATACCGGATGTCTAATTAAGTCTGAGATCGTGCAATATCGCCAGCTCGACTGGTTCCGGTCACGCTGTGCTATAGGATCACGTCTTTTCTGATGCAAATCAAATGCTATTTCTAGTTTCATTTCTGAGTTTTTCTCTTGTAGTCTTTTAAAAAAAAAAAAAATCTTTCTATCTTATATTCCCTGCCTCCCTTCACTGACAAAGGTAACCACACGTAGAACAGTTTTTCATTCTTTTATTGACGGCGGCAGGAATATTGCCGATGGCCGTTGGATGGCGCTTGTTCAGGGCGTCCTGAACTTCTACAGACTGGGCTGAGTAATCGAGGTGACAGGCAAAATATATCCAGACTTTCCTTCGGACTCGTGGTGAAGAGCCTTAGAATTATAAACAAAAAAAAAAAGCTTTCGTACTTATGGAGCCTTTTTCCGTCCAAGTGGGAAACAAAAGTACGACAAATTTGTCTGCACGAAAAAGCCCTCATCACTTTCCAACATTTACATCATATTTACGGTTCCATTTTTCTTTTCAGCGTGATATAGAAACAAAACCGATGAAGCGCGAAGAACTTGGGTTTTTTTTCAAACTCAGATAAGCTTACAGTTTTATGAGTGATTAGCCTTTCTCGTGGCAAAACGGAAAGCGAAAGTAGACCGGTGCCAGGTTTACTCGTAAACTGATTTGGCAAAAAAAACTGTTTTTTTTTTATATATTAGTTTTGGTACAACTGTGCAGTGGAGTTTTGATACTTATATAATGGCAAGTGCGTGGTGTTGGTAGAAATTTCGCTCGACTGCTTGAAGAATATTTGAATACTTCCATCATGTCTAGCGTAGCTTGCAACTGTCAGAGATGACGAAGAAAAAGTAAGAATCGCACAGCGGAAATAGATCCATCAAAGATATAAAAAAAAAACAACAAACGGTACGTGGAAAGGGTTTTGTTAGTATACATAGGAGGACCGCTGAGAACGTCCACTGCCACAGGAAAAAACCGAAACTTACGGATGCCTAAGTAGATTGATTAGCCTTTCTATAAAAACTGCCAAGAGCGGAAATAAAACTAATTTCAGAATTCAGATTAATACAGCAGGGCATTAATCACGTTTGTCCACTGTTAAAATGTAGAAGCCACCGTTTCAACTTGGATAACTGATGTCAGACTTGCCAAACATATTGCAGTCGAGCCCCCCCCCACACACACACACACTCCATTGTGAGTAACTTCATCGCAGTCTTTTTGTTTTAACACACCACTCGAGGGTACTGCGCGGACACCTGGCGGTCAACGGTGACACTACTAACATCAATGAGTAGGGGGTAACGCTATATTTTGTGAAAATGAAATCAGAGGTTCGACAGAATAGAATGGCGTTTCTGCAATTAATCTGGGCTCATTACTCCTCAGTACGCTTCCTGTATTTTTTTTTTTTTAGTCTTTCCACATCTGAGAACAAAATTTTTACATACATTCCAAAAAATTCTTCTGCGTGGCCGGCGTCCATCTTTCAACTCCGATTCACATCGGTGAATTTGTTTTATCTTATAGCTTCCATTTTTTACTGGCTAGCCTGTGTAGTTGTTTTATTGGCTGCCTACTAGTTGTTGTTTTTTTTTTTTTGAGGGGCCAATCAGAAGGCTTGTTTCACTCATTCACACTACCGTTTTTTTCTCCCCCTCCCACGGTAATCATAATGACTTGTTTTGTTGGTTACAACTGCACTTCTGTACTGGCCAATCAGAGAGCTTGTTTCAGAAGCTATCTCTGGTTTGATTTCTTTTGTGTGTGGGGGGGTGTTTAGAGCTATATAAACGTCACTCTTGGTTTCAAAAAATCGTGCATGGAATATAGCGTCGATAGTTTGCCTGGCTTCATGTTAGATAAAAAATAAAATTTTTTTTTTTTAAGATCACAATTATCAAAAAACAGCAAAGCGAGTGCTCGTGGCAACAACAGAAAATCTATCCCGTGACTGCTACAAAATTAGATTCAGCCGAACAAGTGCGTAGACGTTTTGATGAAATATTTTCGGTACATATTTTTATTTATGCACACCGTAGGCGACAGCCACTTCAAAAGAAACAGTAAATGGATATATTTTTATCTCCTTTTATGTTAACGACATTGATTTCTAACATTCGCTGCATACATGACCTGGGTTAACTACTATTTTAGGAGGTTATTTACCAGGTGCCAGGCTAGTTTTTCGATTTCTTGTGGGTCAACGCCCATTTCTATCAATTATAAGAAACGCAGAAGTTTGGAGTTATAGTGGCAGCGAGTGTTATATATTCTGTTACGTCTAGCAAGGCTTTCAGCAAATTACATGTTTATCCGTATTTAAACTAGATTTTTTTGAGTGCCATTTCCTTTCTGGAATAATGGCATCTAATAAATAGAAGGTTTAAGTTTTTGACGCAGTTATAAACCAGTCAGAGCGATAGTGTTCTTATTTCTCCGTTTTTTGGTGGAAGATTCGTATCTTAGAAATTAAGTTATCCTGGACATTTTGACAATTTACTATGCCATCTTTGTAAACAAAAAAATAATAATTCAATGGTTTTCTCTGCCTACTTTGCTAGTTGGGCGCAGAGAAGAAGCTTACCTAACAGCTTTTATAGATATTGATGCACTCGTGATGTAGAGGTTAAGAGAATATGTCGTTATAATCATGGATTTAATGAAACTTCCGTTTTTTGATGACGTCATGTAATTTTCACTGGCATCAAAAGAAGGATGTTATAAAGTAAAAGTCCAAATCGTGAAACCACCTTTTCCTTTCACTTCACCTGTACCACAGCTATCGTCTATATAATAAATCTGAGTTATTCCGATGATACGTAAGATTACTCACTAATCGAAAACCACGGAATTTCAGTATCAGTGAAAGTATCGCAATGCACAGCATAAGCGCATAATAGGAATTTCGCACAAATTCAGAAATCCTGGATCGAAGAGCTTTGGAATACATCAGACGCAGATCTCCAGGCTCTTTAAAGGACCCGGGTGGGGGGGAGGGATTAAAGCTGTACAAATATGGCTTGATATGTCGCCTTTTACCTAACTGGCCTTCAAACTCCCCACCACGTCTTGCAACCGGGGCTTAAAAGACTCAACCTTGTGACCTTGAGCTCCATCGGAAGGGGAGACAAGCGGAGAAAAAACATGCCAACCTGTCCGCTTCCTCCCCGCTCTCCGGCTCTACCTGCGACCGGATGATAAAAAAAAACAACATTAAGATTAGAATGCAGTAAAGACTGACTATTAGAAAATTCCACCGAGTAAGTGTGATTCTGATTTTATTTTTTTTTAAATTTTAAATTCTACCAATAAACAAAAAAGAAAAAGTCGAAATTTTATAATAAACAAGTTTCCCCTTTTTTTTTTTCATTCATTAAAATGGAATAATCTTTTTTGTATTAACTTTGTATAGGCAGATTTTATCATTTAGACAATAACGCCTCTTGCTTGGAGAGAGAGAGAGAGAGAGGGAGAGGGGGAGAGAGAGAGAGAGAGAGAGAGAGAGAGAGAGATGACGTCAGTACAGAGAGAGAGAGAGAGAGGGAGAGAGAGAGAGGGGAGAGAGAGAGAGAGATCGAGAGAGAGAGAGGTCTGCTGGTTGTTGTTGTTTTGTTATGTCTATTTTATCTAATATTGTGAAGTAAGTTGATGCATTTTACGTTCTTTATGAGAAACAAACTATTCTAATTTTAATTAATAGAAGATAGAACAGCACTGGGTCCGTCTAGGTTCTTACATTTAAATGCATCAGTGCACAGCCAGTTCGAATCTATTCCGTTACGTCGGCTGAGACTGTATTTGTTATGATGAGCAACTCCTCATCAGTGCATCCCTTTAATTGTACTTCTATAATTGCTGACATTTTTTTTTATCCTTTATTTATACAAAGCGAAAAAAAAACACATTTCTCTAAAACTGATGTAATAACGGAACGACATTAAACAAGCAGAAACAGCTTCGAAGCAAAACTGCATTATTGGATTATTGAGGAAGTCCATTTATAAATGTACAGATGGACAAATACTTAAGACTGCCAGACAGGGGGAAATATTCTGAAGTAGAATACAAAACCAACTGTCGGTGGCCAATCATCGACCGTCACTCATAAAAGCCTAACTTCCAAACAGAACAAATCGATGAGACTAATCCGATCATTTCCCCACATGTCAGTTTCACTACAGCGTTTTCTTGGGTTCTGACGTCACAACTCGTCGCGTGCGAGGCGCCTTTTTCTTTTTCTTTTTTTTTATTTTAGACGAACCATGGCTGACATACTACCAGCGTCGCGATTAACCCTTGGTGTTGCGACACCACCACCACCACCCGGGAACGCTATTCGTTTGTTTGTCCGCTTCAGCTGTGCGGCGAGTCGTTCCGGGAGCAAGCCGCCGGCGGGCTGCGTCCTAGGACATCGTTAACCCTACTCCAGCCCCCTTTGAGGCGAAAGCTGAAGAGTCAAACCATTTCACGCCTTGTCTCCCCCATGTATGACTCCACCTCTACAGAAAACCACTGGTATCGCCACGCGCCAGATCTTAAGGTTTGGTCTGCCATTCCAGCCACTGCGCCGCCACGAGAAAGCTTGCAACGCCTAGAAAGTTCACGAATACTTGAATAAAATACAGTATTGCAAAAATTAAAACTTGAAATCAGAATTTTAAAATAGTTACTAGTTTACCTGGTTACCCATCTTATCCGTCCTCCGACTGGTTATATAAGTATTTAATTCAACTAGGCTTTTTAGTAATTTGAAGCGTATATGTAAAAAGTAAAATATAGATATACCATTCATACTAGGGAAAGATAACTCATGTTTTACTTTGCGCCAGGATGACTATATTTTTTATATCGTGGGAGTAGGTATTCCTTATTGCTCACTTGCGTGCATTACCACTCGAGTAGTGGTCGAAACCTGATTAAGAACAGTAATATTTCTCGAAGAACAACCGACTAAGCAATCAGTAAATTTAACAAAGCATTTTGTAGGTCTATGCGTGTAGGTAAACTGGCCTTATGCGCATGCGTCACCGAAGAACATAATGTGTGAACGTGAGATTAAATGAATGATTGTACTAGACGACTAGTAGGATTTTGGTTTACTATTCGGCAAGATCAGTTTCCTACCCCGACTTGAGAGGTTAGTATTTGCATTTTATTTGATGTGCCATCCAGGTGGCTAAAAAAAAGTATCTCAGCATAAAAATAGTAAAGAGAAAAGAACACAATAGAGTAGATACCTTCTGTGCGAAATGTCTAATTATTCTGTCTTACTGTAAACATTTCGTCAAAATTTTTTTAAATATTTGTTGTTGTTTTTTTAATTATTGCCAGCCGTTAAACGTTGAACAACTAAAGATATAAGAATGCTACAGATGATGGCCTTGAAAACATACTACAGTACGTCGGACTTTGAGGAATCTAATGATGTAGAACGAGCTTAGATTACTATTAGGCTGTTACAAACGTTTTGTCGGTGCAACAATGAAACTGCATATCGTCACTGAACGTGACGTTTATTAATCAAAGTAAGTTCCATTACAATCAGTACACTTCTGCCAACGAGGTACAAGCGCATTTATATCATTTTAAAAAATCTGGATTTCTGGAGTCGATAAACTGCTGGAAGGCAGTTTCGATTGCTGCTTGGTTGGAGACGGATTTCATACGGAGGAAGCTGTCGAAGTGTTTGAAAAGATGGTAGTCTGTGGGAGAAAGGTCTGGTGAGTAGACTGGATGAGGGATAACTTCGTACCCCAACGTTTTCAGTTTCTGAAGAGTCACTTTTGCAACATGAGGATGAGCATTGTGGTGGAGTAGGATTGGGCGTCTTCGATCCACCAATTCCAGTTGTCGTTGCAAGAGATTTGATGAACAACATTTAATTCACGACAGTACCTTTCAGCTGTGATGGTTTCGCCAGGTTTTGTCTCTTATGACAAGCGAAGAGCTGATTTACAATGGACGATTTTGTTGTTGTTCATTCAACTCGTGAGGCACCATTTGTCAAGCTTTTCCCCTTGCCGATTGCATCAAGATGCTGGGAAACAGTTGCAGTGCTTACGTCAAGCTCTCCAGCAATTTCCCGCACTGTTTTTCCTGGATCGGCTTCAAATGAGGCTTTATGACGGTCATCGCAGCTGGAAGGATGTCCGCTACGTTCCTTGTCTTCGAGGCTCACATCTCTGATTTAAAATTTGCAAACCATCGTTGTACTGCGCGCTCATTTGCTGTCCTCGCCCCATTCCTGCTTAATGTTACGAGTTGTCCTCGCTCGCTTTGTGGCCCAGTTTGAACTTGTGAAGCAAAATGGCACGAAAAACGTTTCTATCCACGCTTCACTCAGAACCCTGAAACAAATATCCATTTTATGATTTTTAAAAAAGTAGGTTTTGCATAATGTATGCCAAAGCGCACGCTATAGAACGATATATAACTTATCTACATGCACCTTCACATGCATGCAAAAAATGAACCCCAAATTAACATAATATAGAAACAGACAAAACTTTTGTTACGACCTAATATTTCGCTTCTTTCTGGCTGAGCTTTAAGTTCTATGATTTGTTTGTGATACTTTTGACTTTAAATAAAAACATATTTAATAGATTACAAGATTTTAAAATGAATTTCCATCGAAAGCTTTCAAAAAAAATTTTTTTAAATACATGTTACACAAATATACAGACATATTTGCAAGTAATAAGTGTCCTACATTAGTCATTGTTGGATTCCTTATTTATTTAAAATTATTGGCTTCTTTTTAAGATAACTGCTGAAGTAGAATTATGTAAACCCTTATTTATGTATGTATTTATTTTTTTCAGTACTCTCTCTCTCATCATCATCATCATCATCATCTCTCTCTCATCATCATCATCATCGTCATCTCTCTTCTCTTTCATCATCATCATCTCTCTCTCTCATCGTCATCTCTCTCTCTCTCTCTCATCGTCATACTCTCATCTTCTCGTCATCATCATCTCTCTCTCTCTCTCTCTCTCTCTCTCTCATCTCTCTCTCTCTCTCTCTCTCTCTCTCTCTCTCTCTCTCTCTCTCTCTCTCTCTCTCTCTCTCTCTCTCTCTCAATTTGGTCAAGGTCATAATAGCCTCAACCTCAAGAAACTTTTTATTTTGCTCAAACGCCCGAAGCCAAAAGTTTCGTGCATGACTTCTCCCACCTTCTTGTTTGCTCCTTTATTCACTATGTCAGCGTAGACCAATAACCCAACTTTATTATAATGCCAGTCGTGTGACAAAAAAAGTGGACTTTCGCTTAGAAAGAGACTTGGTTTCTGTTTGAGGACAAATGAACCCACAAATTGTTCCAAGGGAAAACTGATTCTTTCGTCATGCGGCGAAGGTTCGAACACAATCGTCTTACTTCAACAATACTTTAACAGACAGGCTCCTCAAACGCTGCCGTCTGGATTTACCTAGGCAAAGTCCTGCCAAAAATAACGGAAGGGGGGCGCCTCTGTCGCGGAACAATAGACTCTGCAACTACGAAGGCGACTTTGGCAGCCGGTGCTGGGAGGAGAAGAAATTGAAATTTATCGATTGGCCGTCAAAATGAAGCGCTGCAGAACTCGGGCAAACAACTCTTTTGATAGTGATGTAAATAAATCATCAGTCGATGTCTTGGTTGGTCTAATGATCGCTTTCAAAAATAGACGGAATGTCCACGCTTAAAGTGATTACACAGATTAGGCACAGATCGCTTTCAACGAGTTAGCGATTACCGTCGGATGCCGAGTCTCGATCGCCCATCAGACCTGTCGAGAAAAATTGCCAAGAAGTGAAATCAAAATAGGTGGCTCGTTTATTTCCGCCCGTCATTCGTTCGACGAGAATTCCGGTCCGACAACGACAACTTTTCGCCGGGTGGATCTTGAAAATCTAATTTTCGGATTGAAATATTTGATTCGCGCTAAAGCGCTTCCTCCTACTACTTACTACTAATCTGGCAAATATCCTGCGGGTACATGTTGCATGGTTGTTGCTTTCTTTTCGCCGCCTCTCTGTTCAGCCTGTGTTACTCCTGAACTCCTTATAATGCTGTCTTTAATTCTATATGATGCGAGCCTTACGTCACTTCATCAGTTGCTGACGCTGGGCGATTCGGACAAGTTACCATGCCGTTATGAAATATCGTCGTTTGCCAAACCTTCGTAGTCCATAGCCGTCTTCGAGCCTTCCTCCAAACCAAGAAACACTTTCCTGAAGTTCTTCGGATCAGGAATTTGTCCGTTGGAAGGCTAACCCTTCGCCATATTTTGTCACCGCAAGCGAACGCCCATAACAGCGGAATATTGCTTTACGACAATCAGAACGAATGTTGCTGATGATGATGGATGGATGAGAAAGTGTAAAAACCTATTTTTCTTGCATCAGGGTTAGCTTGTATTATTCTAAATGTGTAAACGATTAAGGAAGGGAAGAGTTTACTCACAGACAGACTATCTGCTAGTATTATTATTATTCGAATTTCAAAACGTTAATGGTAAAGAAGCATAAATCCTAAAACACGACTTTTATTGAATGGTTATTATGGACATTCCCATCACCATGTCAATAGCAGCTGAACTAAATAATAAACCTACGTTTCGGAGCTTCTCCCCCTATTGCTGTCATCAGGGTTTGCTCTCAAGAAAACAAAAATAGTTGCGACGAGGAGGTCGATTCATTAGTTAGATTATTTATCACTAAGGTGACGGGGGAAATGCAAGAGGTAACAAGTTAACACGTCGCTGTTGTCTTTTCGTTATTTTCTTATTGTTTTATTTAATTCCAGGTTTACGTTTATTTGGTTTAATCTTTCTAAAACCAAGCTCTTCGTGGATTTTAACTTTCAGTTCAAATAAGGGCAATCAATATAAAGCAAATTAATATAAATTATTTAATATATGAAATGGAGTTTCCCTTTTTTATTTTTAAAGAATGTTATTAGTAAATAAATAAACTTTATTTTACGATTTATCACTAGAAGTTTCTTCGAACATTTACTATTATTGTTGTTTTGCAGAACAGTTTAGTTCTTTAGCGTGGGCTGTTCTGTTTCTATCTGGCTTGATCCTAATCTTCGTCATTTCTAGAATATTCATCCACACCTGTATAGAGATTCCTGGAGTCGCCGCACGTGAGATAGATATCAGTAGATAACTGTCTGCTCTACTTGGAGATGTAGACACCGTGTTTACAAACCTTGTTGAAAAGCGATGATTTCAAACGTCTTTCTCGAAATGACCTCTTGTAATGGGTCCGGAACCGGAAATAGATAAAAGAAAATAGGGTTATGCTTTCAAATGTCTATCACGTTCGGTCCTGTCTTCACGAGGAAAGTTCAGCAAAGCCAGAAGCGCAGCAGAACGATTTAAAATTATTTAGATAATTCAATTTTCGCACTGGTTTATATGTACTATCCTGCAATTCGCAGTGGACAAAGTCTTGTGTAAGTAAACTCTATGCACCATAAGTAAAATTTATGTTAACGTAACATATACTGACCATTACTAATAACCATTCACTTTTCGTGACATTTAATGGATTCTGTCAAAAAATGGGCATCACCTGATGTTTACAAGCTTCTAGTAACAATCATCGAGTTCACCTGATGTTTACTAGCTCTTAGTAATAATCATCGAGTTCACCTGATGTTTACGAGTTCTTAGTAATAATCATCGAGTTCACCTGATGTTTACGAGTTCTTAGTAATAATCATCGAGTTCACCTGATGTTTAATAGCTCTTAGTAATAATCATCGAGTTCACCTGATGTTTACGAGTTCTTAGTAATAATCATCGAGTTCACCTGATGTTTACGAGTTCTTAGTAACAATCATCGAGTTCACCTGATGTTTACGAGTTCTTAGTAATAATCATCGAGTTCACCTGATGTTTAATAGCTTTTAGTAATAATCATCGAGTTCACCTGATGTTTAATAGCTCTTAGTAGTAATCATCATGTTCACCTGATGTTTAATAGCTCTTAGTAATAATCATCATGTTCACCTGATGTTTAATAGCTCTTAGTAATAATCATCGAGTTCACCTGATGTTTACGAGTTCTTAGTAATAATCATCGAGTTCACCTGATGTTTACGAGTTCTTAGTAATAATCATCGAGTTCACCTGATGTTTACGAGTTCTTAGTAACAATCATCGAGTTCACCTGATGTTTACGAGTTCTTAGTAATAATCATCGAGTTCACCTGATGTTTAATAGCTCTTAGTAGTAATCATCATGTTCACCTGATGTTTAATAGCTCTTAGTAATAATCATCGAGTTCACCTGATGTTTAATAGCTCTTAGTAGTAATCATCATGTTCACCTGATGTTTAATAGCTCTTAGTAGTAATCATCGAGTTCACCTGATGTTTAATAGCTCTTAGTAATAATCATCGAGATCTACTTCTGCTGTCTAAGGGATTAACACCAGAAAAAATAGGCATATTTAAGGTCGTACGTCGTCTACCCCTTCTCCTCCTTCGTCGTGTCTCTGCGGTTGTCTCAGCTTCTCAGACTCTTCGTTTCGTTTGGGGGTTTGTTGTTTGTTTTTTTTTATTACCTTCTTCACTGGAAAATCGCAGGGTTTTATGCCAGTAAATGGCAAACTAATCTAAAGCGACGCATTACGGCGCCACCGTATTTGATGTGACCGGGACGAGAAGTCGGAAATGACGTCTTTGTATTGGGCAGAGTTACCGCCCCTTATAGGTGTTCGAACGTGTCGAGGGGGGAGACAACCTGCTGCGTGCAAAACCAGCGGGACGCGACTTTCTCTTATCGGCCCCGCGCCGACCCTAACCCGAAGGCGATAATCTCCAGCACGCGTAACATATAAGAGGGCCTGAGGACGAAATGTGTCCCGAAAATGACCGAGCGCTGGGAAACAATAGACGCAACCTACGGTTAACCCTGGCGGGACGGTAACCACCAACACACACACACACACACACACACACACACACACCCTCCCTGCCATAGTCTGACTGACATCAGTACCCTATCTTACGTCGAGAAAGACTTTCGGCTTCGCACTTTCAATTATTCACGAACTTCTTCCGACACCCGGAGCTTGGAATTTTTATTAAAAGTTTTGTCGCTTTAGGTTGACAAAGATGAACTGAAAGAAACCTTGGACAGGCGCCCAGAATCATCTGTCCGGGTCTTCGGTAAAAGAAGAGTGGATAATTAAAACTGGGGTCGTGGGAAAGTGCAGGATGCAGAGAGAGATGGGCTGACTGTGGGAAATTCAATAAACTTTGTGTGTGTGTAGGTGATCATCCCTGGAGTACTGTATTCACCACATGATCCTATTTGTTTTCAGCCACGCACTTCCAAAATGGTCAATGTCAGCTCTGCACTGTTCCCTTTTGGAGACCTTTTCAGCTGTATCGGTTTTATGAAAATCCGCTTCTTTCAAAATCCTCTGTTGCCCTTCTTCGGACGCGGTCTCGCCGTTCGTTTGGGCAGATTCTCCGGGATCCACCCATCCGCAGTCAGACAGTCTTGTGATGAGTTCGGCAAGAGATTTTCCGATCTTTTTTTCTTTCTGTTAATTGTAGGCTGCTATGATGTCTCCCCAAAATTCCCGTATATCAAGAAAGTCTCTCTTACACTGATCAATCACTGCAGGGCCCCCACCGCCAATCCTTGTTTTTTTGGAATTTCTCATAATTTTTTCCCCTGTCCGAAAAGTGACCATTGATCGGTAACCTGAAAGATTTTTTGCGTGTTTCTTTGAGCCATTTTGTTTGTTTGCAAAGGCCTTCGGAATAGAATCGGGTTTTAAGGTGTTCTCTTCGATCGCTGTTCGTCATCTCTTTAACTCTCAGAGTAGTGGGGAAATAACATGGAGAATTCTTCTTTTGACAAAGTTTAGCCATTTGTTCCGTCAGATGTCGCGGGAGTGGGCATAGGATGACTGTAGATAACCGTATCAACTGAAGCCCATTTCATACAAGCTCTTGTCAGACGCGTCCTCTCACAGGGTCTTTCAACGTTGGTATCCCTCCTGGACAGAGAGCATCTCCTACACACCTCCCGTGGCCATGACGTCGGGAAATTCTTAGGCTCCTCTCCGTTGCATGGGCGAAAATCTCACCAGCGAAGTGGGCACGTTCTTCTCGTGGGGGGTAGGTCGCTGTCGAAGGTCTTATTCCCGAACAGCCTATTAAGCGGGAATCGCCGCATCCGTCGTGGCAGTGGTACATGCTGGTTACCGGCCAATCTGCCGCATCATCACACCTGACAAAGCGTAAACTTCGGTCGGGTACCTTCATCCATAGGACTGGCGATTAGTTTGGCATGCCGCTGTTCGTAATGTATGTATATTTACAGTTGTTTTTTTTTTCCTTAATTATTTTCCTTTTCCAAAACAATAGTTTATATTATAGTTTGTTTGTTTCAGGCAGCGTTTCGTCCACGCCGGAACACCTTAGCGGAAAGTCATCACCTGAGCTGCCGGAGGGAAGCCCTCGTCGTCGGATTGCTACAGAGCGCGGAAAGAAAACATCCAGCACCACAACCCCCCCCCCCTCTCTCCCCGAGTGAATGCTCCAACGGGGAATCAAACGCGCCCCCACCCCAGTCTTCTAAGAAAATAAAAGGCAGTTTGGAAGCGGAGAGCTCGTTGATCCAAGCGACGGATTAATAAACTAAGATGTAAAGCAGACGGGCCGACTTTGATCGGCATCCGCTTATACGTACTTCCCACAATCTACAAGTCTATAAACCGTGGCCTATTCTCCTGCGGAAGTCATGGAATACAAAATAGTTTTTCCCCAGACGGCTAATATCCGCGCATTTGTCAAATCGATCTTCAGTTATATTTGATACATGAGACTAATTAACGTATTCATTAGTCGTAAAATTAACACGGTTAGCTACCTCTTTTCAATGGTAAATTCATCTTTTAAAGTTAAAGTACAAGGGAGATAATTGTTCATGTTATTAATTATCTGAGTAATCTCCCTTATAAAGGAAAACACAAGATGGATGGCTTGCTATGGTGTAAAGACAAGCATAGGGGCATAATTTACGGTTAACCAATATATGTACCAAAAACGTGTGAATAAATACACTATTTTATTTTCGACATACTATTTATAATGTTGTGAAAGACCAGTTAAGCAGATCCTAACACAAAATTTAAAAAAAAATAAACTTAAACAATCATTCACACACAATACTACTAACATTCGGTAAACGTTTTAAAGGCCACTTTAAATTTACTTAATTATAGTATTCTGT
This sequence comes from Nautilus pompilius, assembly GCA_018389105.1. Taxonomy (NCBI): domain Eukaryota; kingdom Metazoa; phylum Mollusca; class Cephalopoda; order Nautilida; family Nautilidae; genus Nautilus; species Nautilus pompilius. The sequence goes on along the minus strand of JACATO010000968.1, from coordinate 169,591 downwards.
CTCATGCGAGACCGATTGATTATAACTACAAGTGTTTCTTAAAACAAATTATGGTAAGGATCTATTTCACACAAATCAAGGCCGGCCAACCATCATAAATTAGGATGGATGTTTAATTCCAAATTGAGCAATGGTATAAACCACAACTCTGTACACCTTCATTATCAGATGTGGGATGAAACCAATGTCACCAGCCAGGGAAGAGTAAGAAACCAAGTAGGTTCCCAAGCAGGATTAATTTGTACTCTCAATCCTAGTTTAATCACCAGACTTCTATTCCTGTACACACACACACACACATAATATAAATAAGAAAAAAAATTAATAAGGTGTTCATTTGTTGGTTTGCTGATTTTTTTAGTTGATAATAAACTGTATTGTCCAAATTTCTATTATTTAAATGGTACCATGGTTGACTCTGGTTTTTTATTCTCATTTATATTTGCTACGTTTTATTTGAATGTCCCTGGTAGCATACATAATTGAAAACCTAGAATTATGATATTAGAATGAATGGTAAGTTTGTTGTAGTTTCATATGCATGTGTGGATTAGAGTGTTTTTAAACTTCTGCTGCTCTGCACAGTACAACCAAATAAAGTATCACAAAAATAAGTTATTACCATTAGCAAAGAAAAAATTTTTTTAAAAGTCATTTGCTACATTTACTACACATTTTGATAATTTAAATCAATTTTCATTTCAACCAGATCTATTTCTAATATTAATTTAACATGCCAAATATCTGCATATCTATGTGAAGGAAAAGACCAGACAGACTACATTTCCGTGACATTTTCTGGTTGTTTGCTTTGCTACAGTGACAACCTAGTGCATAATTACATTTAGTAAAAGCTCTTCCATGAAAAACACATACAGCCTATGTAACACTGAACATTACCTAACACAAAATAAAACTTTTCCAAAATAAATGACAAAAGTTTTACAACAAATCAGTTTAAACCAACTATACAAATAGCATATGGCTAGATCACTTCCTATTGCAAAATTTATAAGGATTCACATGAAGGCTGAATCTTTTAAAAATGGTTACTGCTCAGAATTCAATAAGAAAAAAATGCAATCAGGACTTTGCATAAGATTATGCCTGTTTAATCACACTTAGGCAATTTGGCAATAAGAATGATCTCTCCACCAACAGCTATTCCAAATTTCCAACACAAGACATAGTAACATGGGAGATAATTCACACGAAATGGTTTCACAGACTTAAACTTTTCTCCTGTAGGTGCTGCTTTATTTATCTCAGCATATTGTTATTTTTAATCAAATACAATATAAAATATTTTAAAAGTGAATAAATCACCATTTTGTTTCATACTGTACAAAGGAAAGGAAATTACAATCTTTTTTAAACGGCCTAAATATGATTCCATGCTGCAAATTACATCGTCAATTCCTGTAAAATAAGAAGAAAAAAATGATAATAATTTCTCAAACAAAATGCTTTAGTGTTCTATTTAGATATTTTATACTAATTTTAATTAACGAGAGAGAGAGAGAGAGAGAAAGAAATGCAACAAATTAATCCTTAAGTGTGATGAAGAAGGTCATAGGGCCTTAAAGCTTTGCTCTGTGAAAGTAAAGTAGTTGTGTACTGGATTAGTAGTTTAAAATACTGAGAGAGAAAAATGAATAGAGAAAACCTTGCAAATATTTTTGTATCTGTTATAAAAATACATTTATACAAATATACACAAAACCTTCAATATAAAACTAGAAAACAAAATGGGCTAAATAAATGTAAGTATATAGATGTAGATACACTATAAAATTTTAGTCAGTTCTTTATGGAGCACTGAAGTCAATGCAGATACATTTTATCATTAAGTGTTCTCCACAGACATTCTTTTCACACCAATGCTTTGATTTTTTTAGCCCTTCCTCCAGTCGCACAGTTGGCATCTCAAATGTTTAGCAGGTGGTTCTCATACCATATTTGCTCCAAAGCCGAGAGAAAAAATTTCTGAAGCTGTGGAGTACTGATGTACATGCAGCTGTAGCTAAACCAATTCTTCAGTAAGAGCATTCAAGAATACCCAACTTCTGAATTCTTGTCTGATGCCCAATCAAGAACTGGTGCACTTCAGCAACAGCTAAAAGATTGCTAAAAAGAAGCCAGAAGCCATCTGTTGATTGGTCAATTGTGTGGGCATACCAAATGATCCAAAGCATCCATGCCAGTTTCTTTGGTTGTAAAATTCAATGATCTCTGGTTTGTCATCATCATCAGCATGATGATTACTCAACATAAACCACAAATTGTCCAATCATCAGAACATAAGACAAAACACAGAGATGATCTAAAAACCAAAAATTGAGCTGTGAAGATGCCAGTGACAGGTGAGAAGAAACTAATTTGGTATAAATGAATTGTTCTTTCAAACAGTACCAACCAATGACATAAGTTACATTCTGTTTACTATCAAGCCATGTCACTTTTTGCCTGTGTATGCCTTGTATATCTCATAGCAAAGATAGCTTACTCACACTGAGGCCTCATAGGTTTCAGCTACACCCTAGGTGTCATAAAAATTAAAAGACGTAAAAAAAAAATGTATTCCAGTCCTTATGCAAGATGTCACCAAAACAAGCATTTTATCCTTGAAAAATACACAGTACAGGATATGGCTTCTTCTGGACTTGACAAGCCTCAATTGTCCACTTAAGGGTTAAATAATGGTTAAAATGATTTTTTAAAATATACAAGGACTGACCATTGTATAAGTGATTGGCAATGGACATGGTTATTGTGATTGTTTATATTGTATCTGCAATACCTCAGCAAGTGATTTACTTGCACAGTGATAAGTGGTGTATGAATTGCAAGCAAGTAGTATAAACTGGCACTGCATTAGACTAGTTCATTAGGGTGAAGTCTTTCAACATAACAATACGCTATGCCAAACATCACTTCTAGTCAGTGAATTTCCAACTAATCATGGGATTACATCACTACCACATCTTCCATACGTAGCACTTGTGATTTCATGCTATTTGCCAGTACAAAGTGCCTTCTGAAAGGCTGCTGCTTCAAGACAGCTGCAACCAACATGCTAAGGGAGTTGCCAAGAATGACTTACAGCCAGTGTTCAACTTTTTTTTTTTACAAACATTGGGAGAAGTGTATCAAAAATCATGAGTACTATTTCAAAAGTGATCACACTAACAACCTTTGTGCAGTTTGCTTGCATGAGATAGTCCTTGAACTTTTCAAGTTTTCTTGTATGCTATAAATAATTGCAACCAAATTGTTCCCTACTATTAAAATTTGGCTACTACTTTGCTGACTGCAGGTCTGCCAAGTGTTTCTTGTCTTGTTGCAAAAAAAAAGTGAAGTCAGCAGAAAAATAAAGTCATCCACCTTAGTTGTAGTATTCTCTCTTTGCATTTTATCTGGACAGAGAGAAAGAATGTTTCAATAATAAACTCTCCCTTAGTAGATCATCTACATGGGTTTCTCCATGGTAATCATAAATGGATATTCACAATGTTGCAGCTACTTTTTAGTTTCCTAAGTATATGCAAATACATATCAACAACATAAATGTTTTACAGTATAAAAAAACAAACTAGAAGCATGCTTGGATTGATCCAACAGAAGTGGTGTCTATCTAGATCAAACTACATTAGAAGTGCACAGACTCATGACTAAAATTTGCTGTTTATAAAACCCCACTAGACACAGGCAAAAAAAGGCATGCCTAAAAGTTATCTGCAGCTCTTTAAAATCATTCACTTAAAACTACATTTCCGTATGTCTTAACTTTGGTACTTCCAGTGTTAATTCACCACCATCACAGATCAATAAACCACACTTACCATAATGGCATTCACGATATCATTGTTGTTATTTTTAAGAGCCTTAATTGCTTTCCCTCTGGTTACGCTTGCCTGGGACATGACAAGTTCAATATCTTTTGGCTCCACTCCAGTCTCGTCAATCTGAGAAATATACAAAGTTCAGGAAATATTTAAGCAAGCACATCTCTTCTTTATGGAGAGAAAAGATTTTAATGACACATATCACTGTTTTTTTTTTATGATTTGGTCTTCACTAAAATTCCTAAATAAACTATCAAAGGCAACATTTAAATATTTTTATTTTGGTGTTTCACAGGCTGCTGCTGCTTTTTTCTTCTTTTAAAATTAGACCAAAAAACACAATATAACACTGTACAAATGTCTCTCACAAATTGCACAGTTATGGCACTGCCATAATTTGTTATATCAACAGTTAGGTCATCAATACTAACAGCTTTTTATCTTTAATTAAACAATCAAAACTGCACAACCAGCCAGGAGTTTTCTCTCAGCTTCTTACTGCAAATAATTCCCTTCATTAAATTTTGCAGAGTTTAAAAATACTGAAGAATGTTAAATGGACTAGTCAGGAATTCTGCAATGAGCTCACATTTTCGAGGGCATCTTACGTGTGGATGAATAGTAAAGGCAGGTGAGAATTTTTTTAGCATGTATTTTATTATAACAGAAAAAGAAATTCTTGTTGAAATAAGTATATTAAAATAAATTAATATGCAAATGTAGATAAAGTGGACAGGTATGGAAGGTTCTACTTTCATTTAATAAATATTCATAAATTTGCTTTTTTTTCTTATATCAAAACTTGAGAGGCCTAATTTTCCATATGTAAATATTTTTTGCATCTATTACATCCAAATGTGTTTAACCATTTGTTCTTGTTTTTTTAAGTGGAAATGTATCAATCCATCTTTTATATTTCTATTCTTCATAGCAGAATCGAACTCAAGTAAGTTTTCAAATTCAATCATCATGGCACTAAAACAAACTTTTAAAGAATTTAGGAACTGTTTAAATTCAATTTTGTAAAAATATATAAATTTATAAATTTCTTAAGTTACAAGAGAAAAATTTTTTTTAACAATTGCTACCTCCTCCTCCTCTTCAGATTCTTCTTGGATGGGTTGGGAAATGGCATTCGATGCACCAACACATGTGGCAGGATTTTCTTGTGTCTTGAATTTTTCTGCAGCAGCCATCTGAGCTTGTTGACTCAAGTCTTCAATCTAAACAAAGAGTTCTCTAACATTAGTTGTATTAGTCACAGACAGATATCAGCTATAGTAGGCTACTCTGGGAAGAGAAGTTGAGTGCAATTTCAACAGCACTTACCACTCATCCACTGTTGCAACAGTTGATGCAAAATGAATAATTCAGCTTGTTGAGCTAATACAACTCTAAGTTTTGTTGAAGCAAAATGGCAGGCAAAGACATTTCCATTTTGGTCAGATAACAGCTTAAACAAAATAGAAATTACTTGTACAATGTGAGAAGCTTTTCTATTGTTTTTGTAGTCAAACCCATCAGTGAGACTGCCATCTTGAAAGGTCACATTAGGCTTAGGCCTCATTTGATTGGATTTTACACAATAAACAAGCATAGAAAGTGTTGATTACAGTATGTTTCTATTTCTATCAGCATCATTTTAAGCAAAATTCCATGACACAGGTCAACATCATACAGATTTTGCTGAGCAAAATATGCTGAGCAAAATATGCTGACCCATGTATCATAGGCTTAAATATTAACAGCAGGCAATTTTATTTAAACAACTTTTCGCAAGTTACTCAAGTGAGTTTGGAGACATATTTCAAAGTTTTTTTGTTTTTTTTTTAAAAAAATCGTTCAGTAGACTACATTAATGCTAAAATTCTCTTTTCCAAGAACCTCAGAAGCTAAATGCTCTTGGGGAAAAATAACAATCTTTCATCATAAGGAACATAGTGAAGTCTGCCTCCATTATATGCAAGGAAAAGAGAAAGAAAAATCTAATACTTATGATAAATTTTTTTCTTCAAATAGAACTGAGATTAAAATATTCATCATTGTATAATTAACAGTATTAAAAGAATCTAGATTAAAATGTTTGAAAATATAGTTAAGACTGCAACTTATTTTAACTGTAAAAAAACGTTCAAACATATTTCAAAATAAGATCTCGAGAAAAAACAATAGAATTGGAAACATTTTTGAAACAATAATAATAAGTATTTGACTGATAAAATTAGCTATAAATAGTAATCTGAACTGAAAGATTAAAATGCTCAGAAAACGATTTGATACCAAATCTTACTAAAAACTATCAATAAATGTAACTACCATTAATCTCAATCTTTACTTTGCAGCCAATCATTCATTACTCACCCAAAAGTTGTGTAAACTTTGATACCTTAACATGCAGTCAGTAATTAAATTGAAAACGGAAATATAAAATTTAACAATTTAAATAATAATTTTAATTCGTTAATTAAATCCAAATTTTATTTTTTAAATTGAGGTGGTCACCAGGAAGAGTAACAAAATGGAGTACTATCAGATATAGGTGTTGTTTTCAAATGAAACTAATCTGAAAACAACATCTAACAGGTTATGGGAATTCTTCATGCTGTGATTATTGTAACTGGATGATTCATGTTAACATTAGGTCTCATGTTTACCTAAATGTTATTTTGGATAATACCCCACTTTATGGAAAATGTCAAATGAAAATTTTATGTATTGCTTAAAACAAAGACCCCCACTCCACTCCACTCCACACACACACAGAGAGAGAGAGAGAGAGAGAGAAGGGGAGAGCAAGAGCAAGAACGAGAGACACTACCAACCTTTGCTTCTCCAAACACAATATATGTATCTGAAGCAGGACTTTTATATACATCTGGCCGATTGATAACAAACAAAATGTTTTTAGATTTACGTATTGTCACTCTGGTTACCCCTTGTACTTGTTTCAGACCTTTCAATAAAAAAAGAAAGAAAAGGCAATTAACTAGCTAATTATCTACTTTTAGAAAAATAAACATTTATTTCTATTATATTATATATGACATTACTGACTGAACAGTGCTTTTGCATTGTAATGACATAGTACTTGTTCAAATTGACTTTACTTTTTTATTAAACACTGTAGATGTATTTAAGGATGCTTTTGAAGAGAAAATCCTGCTAAAAATTTAACAGGTTCATTTAAAACTGACAAAACCTTTCACAAAATTTTCCTGTTTCCTATGACACAGTTTGCACCTTTTCCAACAAATGTTTTTTTTTTGCTCTCATGCCAAATAAAGTCATAGAATTTCATCTTTTCACAGACGCTATGTGCACCACTAGTTTTAGTTCCAGAAATTAAAATCCCAAAATGATTTCTTTTGTTGAATGCAGTGCACATTACCAGTTATGTTCATAGATTACATGACATAATTAATCTTATGGAGTATGTAATTTTCTTTTTATTTCAATTATCCCTTAATGCTCAGTATAAAATAATAAAATATTAATAATTCTCTTGACAGCCTCTTTAAATAACACTAAACTAATGACATGTTAACCAAAATAAATAAAATAAACAAATGCTAAGATTCGATGTGCAATTATTTCCACCTTGAACCCATTATGGCGGCATCTGTTTGTATAAATAAAAAAAACTTTTATAAAAAGGTGTCCAAAACTTAGACTTAGGTAAATAGTAGATTCAGAATTTCTCCACATCTATCTAAAAGATTAATCTAGAATAATTATTTTTGCTATTTTACTATCATAATTATCATATCATTAGTTTGTTTACCAAAAATATATAAATTATGTTTTAGCAAAATGGTTTCATTATGGGAAAATTTTTTTAATAAATAAAAATAATTAAGTAAAAAAAAAAATGATAATACTAAAACAAATAAAAATTATCCATTGATTCAAAAAACTAGCAATATTTTTCGTCAAAAACACAAGAGACAATTTTAGTTTGGGTTTGCCATCATTCAATTTCTACTGCAAACTGCATCTTGCTGAAGAAAATTTAGGAATGAATATTCAATTCTGAATAGTTGTTGCAGTAATTTTTCATTTTTTAAGAAATAAATTAAAGAAGATCAAAATTGCTTTTTAATCATAAAAGCACAAAGTAAAATCAAAGAAGATAACCCTACCTAACTTGGACATAGCTTTCCGTGCTTTCTTTTCACTTCTGCTCTGCTTCGCCTTGCTAACTAATTCTTCTTGAATACCAGCAACCTGTGCTACCTGCAACAGAAAGTAAAGAAAGAAGTGAGCAAGTTTGTACCAAAAAACCTTTTGATGTCACAACTTGATATTAATCACCACCAAAAAAAAAAAAAAGTCATCAATTACTCATCTAGTGCTATCACAATATTCTTTACTATTCCAAATGTTCATGCATAAAAAATATTTTTTAAACACTGGCAAAATAAAACCAATGTTATCATTCATTGTTTTTCTAAATGTTAAAATTCAGTATACCTGCGAATAAGCTTTAGCAACTTGTCAATAAGAAACCACTTTATTCCGGTGTTTCATTTGCTGGCACAAAATTAAGCATTCTTATAATTAGAAAATCTATTTTTTCTTTGCACAAGGTATGAATGCAGCCACAGATTAGACTGATTTCCTGTTAATACATCTCTGTAGATGCATCATAAACTTTTTTTTAAATATTCAGATTAGTTATAAAATGATACTCAATCCAGCAGATGACTAGAAACCAATTGCCTTACACATCTGATTTAAACAGTAGTAAAACATGCAGTGCAATACATATATTGATAAATACCGCCACCACTATTTTTAGAAATGCAGCAGCTTATTCAGTTACAGTATAATTGTTGTAAATTATTCCAAAAAGAGAAACTGTTTTATAGCCTTATCCTTTTTAAAGTAGATTTTCAATGGGTTTACTATCAACAAAATTATATATTTCTATGCAGTTTGTTAAAACTTTAAAATGTACCAGATGAAAACTGAAAATTATCAAAACAAAAATATGTATTTTGCTAATTTCTTTTATTTAACAAGTGCATATTTATATTGTAACAATCTCTGAAATATCCTGTCTTAATGTGAATATCCTTGGCAAAATTTCATTCTGAATGAAGATGCTTCACCCAAACAATGGATATTACTACCTAGAATCTTTCACTACATTCAGTCCTGCAAGCTTCCCTTTAGTAGGACAGTGGTTCTCAAAGTGCAGGGCCACATAAAACAATTAGGCCATAGGGGGCCATACAAAGTTTCACTATCAGGTGTACAATTTCCTTTTTGGTATTTTAAATATTAGTGCATTTTCAAACTAATTGCCAGTTAATAGTAGGCCTCTGTTCAGTTCTTTGGCTGGTTTCCTACAAGTTACTGAGTAATACTGATGCAGTAAGCAATTACCTTTCTAGACCTTGAAACAACTATGGTACATACATACACATAAGGCATATTGAAGTTTGGTAGGCCCCAATTACACGTCATCTTTTATTTTTCTTATTTAGACTTTAGAGAGGCCATGGTGATAAAAGGGGTTTAAAAAGTGGGCCACAGGCCAAAAAAGTTTCAGAAACACTGATGTAGGCCTTAATGGAGCTTATGTAATCTTCACTGCCATTCCCCAAATGTAACCACAATAGTGCCCATATCAATTTCACATTCCTGTTCCCAGATGTAGCTCCAAATGGACTATCAAGTTTAGTCCAGTTTCTTCATGAAATTTTTTTACTCATCCAGTCAGCCATCAACAGGGAAAATAGATAAAGACCAAAAGACATTACAGAATATTCATTTATTTAGCCTAAAGGAGAAACAGTAACGTGTGATGTGTACCCATCTTACCTGACTCTGCTGGGAAGCTCCAGCAATGTCCGACTGCAAATCTGGCATGGAATCATCCGACTTGGTATCAGAATCAGCATCTTCTTCCTCCTCCACATCCTCCTTCTTGGAAGTCTCCTGAATAGGTTTTACAACAGCTTCAGTGGGCATGTTTCTTTACAGAGCTTGAACTGCAAGATGATCCTAAACTACAATCAGAGAGGATGCGAGCACGTTATTCGGGTTTCCACGAAATGCGTTAGATCTGGATGATGATGGAGGAGGAGGAGGTCGGAGCCGCCATGGCTTTTACAAGTTTCACGAGGAAAGAAACAATGCCCGTTAACCTGACTTTTTAAAAGGTGTACATTGTCGCCATCGGGGTGGTTTATTCCACTGGTGTACACTTGGGACACCTGACACATGAAGGGGAGCTCAATTACCTAATCGCTCTGACAGTCTCTCCCTCGGAACAATAACTACCTGTTCACTAGGACCGTCGTCCTGGAATCCCTTCTTCTTCTCCCTCCTTTAACTACCTACCCACTACGACAAACACGTAATTTACCAAGAAAACAGGGTTCGTTTGTCCCCCCCCCCACCCCACCCCACCGCCTGTGGGGGGCCCCGAGAAGTCCCTTAGCAGGTCGGGTCAACAACAGCAACAGCAACAGCGGCGGGGTCCCCCCACCCCAACCCAACCTCTTTTCTTTGTTGATGTATCGGTCTGAAGCCATCGCGGAAACCGCACTCGCCTCCCCGCTACATCCACGGTAAGCGAGGGCTGACGGGGACTATCCCCGAATAAAAAACGTCCAGCCGGCTTCTTCGGGCCCTCGCCTGCCCCGGGGGGTCGGGGGGGAGGGCAGGTGCACAGCGGGAGAGGCCGTGCGGAGCGGATTACTCACCTTGCGTGATCCACCACGAAACGGGGGGCTCACAAATGGCACGGGAAGCGGAAGTAGCTTTCTACTTCGCGCATGCTCACACCGGGTGCGGGCGCCATATGCTTGGCAACAGGAGACAGTGCGGGAAGCGGAAGTGGCTTTCTACTTCGCGCATGCGCACACCGGGTGCGGGCGCCATATGCTGGCAACAGGAGACAGTGCGGGTAAACAAACATTCGTTCAGGGCCGCGAAGACGACGACGACGACGACGGCCCGAGGTCGTAGCCAACCCCGGTGGGGTGGGGGAACTCCAGGGTTAGTGGGACGGGGGAAACGGAACCTCTCTTGGTCGCCGAGTGAAACCCGGAAATGCTGCGAAACAAAACGGCAGGTGAGAGACGACAGGTAATGAGCCTGGCTGACTCCATCCTGTCTCTTGATTACCGCCGTAGGTGGGGGGGGAGAGAGCAGAGGGAGGAAAGTCATCGTTAGTTGTTCCTTGCTGAAGCCATTAAAGGACGAGTAGAGACGGCTTTTCCTCTGCAGATCACGTAGGTAAAGATGGTCCTCTTGTTCCTTATGGCATCCCAGGTCCTAATCTATGGAATCGCAGTGGTGACATCAAGCTCAGTGATAAGCTCGGGCTGGAGTTTAAGCAGTTTTCACATTTCGAGAATGAAACGTTATCGATGTTTCAAGAAAGTATTTTATTAGATTTGTACAAGGCACACATTATTATTATTATTATTATTATTATTATTATATTATTATAGGTCCAGGATTTTCTTCACACCTAGAGGGGATGTCCACATTCTATTGTCATTGGGCAGCAAACAATACCAGTACAAGCTTATTTCTAGTTTTTTGACTGATATCATGGTCGGTTTCTAGCACTGCATCTTTTCTGAATGTGGTGGATATGTTTGTAGAGCCATGCAGCAGAAACAAGTTGAAGAACAGTTTGTCATCCCCATTAATTTGGCTACAGAGGGTGTGGAACGCATTGAAGAAGAAAAAAAACTCTGCAGGATTAAAACACTTTAAAATTTCTTTGTCAGAGGACATGTCTAGCAATACTTTCAAATAATGGCAGTGTGTGTAATGGGTCCAGGTTTCAGCATTTCATGTCTGGGTTTGGAGAAGACCCGACAAAGGCCTTCAACCCCCATCCTTTAGCTGGAGTGTCATTTCTGATATGATGATGGCTGATACCTCTCTAACTAAATGAATATTTTATTAACCTTATTTTAATGGTTGTCATTGTTGCATTAGTTAATTTTCTTAATTTTACAAAAATATCTTTTGAGATTATATTTTAAATTTATTATTATTATTTTGCTTGTTCTTTGGCATAATACACCAACAGAAACTGCAAACTTATTTAATTAAAAAGACTGCAAGAGGCATACAATTTATGCAGTGAATGTTGTATCATTTTATTATAGCCGATGGAATTTAGAATCAACTTTGACTATGGCAAGAAAAAGTTCCTTAGAATCTTTAATGAAAAAAAAATTAAAATTTCTTGAATGAAGGCAGTGTTTGTAATTTTTGCAATCTATCAAAACTATAAATTATGAAAAAATAATTTGAATGTAGTAACATGATCATGGTTATTAATCTTTAACTATAATTAACATAGTTTTAAAATTTTGCATCCAATAATGTGGGAGTCGCTCACTTTTGTTTTGTTTTTAAATTAATTTTTTAAATAAGATTTAAAATTGTATTTTCTGTATGTGGTTTCTGCTGTGTTTGCCTGTCACTGTCAGTGGTGACAGATCCATGTACATTTGGATTACTGTAGGTGTCGTTGGTTGCACACTCCAGTGACTAATGGGTAAATCCAAAAGGAAATGATTTGGCTGAGAATAGCAAATCTTGTGGTATAAGTACTAAGGTGATTTTAGTTAACCAAACAAAAAATAAAAATTTTTGGCTTTCAGCGTATAAACAGCTCAAAATTTTATTGTATTTATATATTTCATCAGCTTCCATGTTATGGTCACAATTCTTTGTCTTGTCATTTTTAGTTATGTAACTAAGTTACAGCAGTTATGTGTCAGAACCTGGAATAGAACCACGACCCAAGATGCCCAGTGCTGGAGCAGTGTGTCCACCAGTGATTGGCCTTCTCCGAGATCAGGAAACAGGTCTTTCTGGCAACCACATTGATACACTAACCAGTATTAGTTTAACAACAGGTTAGAAATCTTTTCAATATGTTGTAATTGGATGTGTTGTGTGTGTGTGTGTGTGTGTAAAACTACAGTATTTTTATTTTAAGAATATTCCACTGGATGATGACTGAGTTTTTAACAGTGCTGCCATCTAGTGATCTTGGAAGCTAGGTCTACTTAGTCATTTAACAACATATCAAAAACTTTTTCTTTATTGTTGATTTTTAGAAACTCCAAGTTGCAAAATATACTTTACAACTGATGGCATAAAGCCAAGCCCATTTCAAAGAAAGGTAGCTGGGAGAGAGCTGACATTTAAATATTTTGCACCTTTTACATTGAAACAAGGGAAAAGGACACTGAAAGCCATAGCTGTTTCACGGTGAGCATGATGACCTTTTAGTAAATTCTGAGAATAATCATCACTACAAAAATGGAAATGAAAGTATGTGAGCTACAATCAAACCTGCCTAACACAGTCTTTTCTGTTGTGTCCCTACATTATTCCTTCCTTTATCTGCTTTTTAATTGTATAATATGGACATTGGCTGGTCTCTTTGCATCCAAAAAGCATTTCTGCAGCCCTTGAAGGCAAGAAGTTATGCAATCACAATGACTGCCATTATCAATATGAGTGCATTGCATTGGGGTGGGGTCATTCAGTCACTCAAGATTATTGTCCACTCTTCATTCACCTGTGGAGGCTCAGTGGGGCTGTGGCTTTACTACCTTTCATTTCAGCTGTGCGCTGTCTTAGGTGTTTTGATAGTTGTACTGACTTATGACCAGTAAAATAAAATTCACAAAATACAACCTTTATTTTGACTTGAGTGACTTTAAAAAATCTCACCTACACTACATAGACATTCCACCAACCATGGCTTCCTGGTAAGTTGGGGGAGGGGCTTTCTTTGCTTTAATAAATTTGTTCCACACTTACATTCTGGGCACCCTTGATAAGCAGGACTCAGCTAGGTACAGTAACCTTGTATTAGCAGGCATAATCAACCTTTACAAGAAGGAGACAGCTCAGTACATTAACCCAGTTAGTCCATACCCTTTTACAGCTTGGTATAGTAACTTTGCATATGAAGTTCTGTATCTCCACTGGGTGATTGCAAATCAATAACATTTAAAAGCATAAAGCCAAAATAAAGGCAGATCATGACAGAAAGATTGATAGCAACCACAAATGAAATGTGCAAAAAATGAATATGACAGTATCAATCAATTGGTCAACCTTGTTTTCATGATATCACAGGCCATCAGTGAATATTACGGGGGCAAATTTTAAAATCCAAGGCCTTAGAATTACCCAATGAATTGGGAAAGAAAACTTTCAAAGTAAAGTCATGTCTTAGCAGTAAACAATGAAAAGAATGCCTGACTGTCGCTATCTGTGACAACATGGTTTGGCAAAAAAGAAGCGTTTGGTCATTGGTGGGTACTGTCCACATTGGTTTGGTCAAATGGATGATTACTGTCTGCTTCTAAGATAGATTGGAACATCTTACTCACTCATGCTAAATTAACTAAGGAGAATTTTGGCTCACAGCTTCGAATATATATTTTAACATTCAGTGCATATGTTAGAGTAAGTTTAGGAAATTGATTCCAATAGATGCATATATAGTCCTAAAACCACTTACTCAGAAGCAGTGCTGTTCAGTCATTCACCATATACTTTCTTTGTAACCCAACCAGCTGTATAAGATGGCCAGTCAGATAGCATTCAGAAGCTGGGTGCTATAGTCTGGTTTTACTGTCTATATAATAAATTATTTTAAGGTTTAATAGTCCTGAATGCCTCCATTTAATTGAAATAAAGAATTGTTACAGTATTTAAACAGAGAAAGTCTCGTGTTACTGTTTATGTTAAAATATGCTGCTATTTTAAGTCAAATGTTTAATGGATATTTTAAAATGTATAAATAAAAAAGTCTGGCAGAACACTAACTGTTATATATTAAAATGAATACCAAAAATTAGACAAAACTTTATGCTGCAGATAACATTTTCTACCCATGGTTTCTATGAATTTTAGTGATACTCATTTTCTTAGGTAGATGCCATTGTATGATAAGCATAAACATTATAAAATATAGGGAATTGTACCCAATGAAAATCCAGATGCCATGATAATACACAAGTCAACTGCTTCAGATTTGGCAGCTTTACTTCATTAAAATTAATGATTTTTAAAATTTACTTCAGTGAATTATTTTTAAAAAATGCATTAGGCTTCAAATATTTTTAATGTAAATTTAAAGATTATATACATATATATACATATTTAAACTGAGGGTAGGATATTGGTCTTTCAAACTGTTGATAAGCTTTGTCATAGATGTTGTAAAAAGTTAGATTTTGGATGAAATTCATTCTAATAGAACAAGAGGATTTATTGTTATACCATTAGCTCTGAATGTATGCCATACTTACAGATATCAACATATATTAATCTTTTTCATGCAGATATTCTTCATAGATAAACACTACAACTTTACCATTCATGGATTTTTTAACCAATAGTAAATATCTAAAATATGTTGTGGATATTTGGTTACCTTTTTTTCAAACAAAACTCCTTGTGTTTCTTCATCTTTAATACCCTTGTCTCTGATACCTAAATAATAATGCTTAGATTTGTTTAAATCAATGACAGAATGCAGTATAACATTCAAAAGCAAATATTATATACCCAAAGAAAGTATATACTTACACTGGCAGATATAATTGTAGACACATCACTGAAATGTATTGTATTTCAAATAGAGGAGATCAGGGATAGCTATTAGAAGGATAAGTTGTTACAGACCATTAATTCATAACTAAGCAAATAGATAAGGCTATAATAAATGTCATACTAGTACTGTACTATCTCTGGTCTCCATATAGTCAATTTACTAATGCATACAGTTGCATATATATTAGTGTATGAATGTGAGAAGATATATGCTGTACATAAAAAAATCTGTTAGACTAAAGTTATATTAAAACTTTTATCATGGATTACATTTTTCATTTAAATATCCTCCTAAAATTTTGTTCTGTTGATAATTAGAAATTTTCCAACAAGGCAACAGTATTAACCCTGTCTTACTGCTTGGCTAAATATTAACTGCTGAAAATCTCACCTGAGTTTGACTTTGGAACAGTACTTTTGCAATGATTTCCAATTTTAAAAGCAAACAAAAAGAATTTAATTTAAAGTTGGAGTCCTTTAATTAGCAAAGGGGAGGGGAGGAGAGAGAGAGAGAGAGAGAGTGTGTGTGTGTGGGTTTTAGAGTATGTGCATTCTGCTCTAGCAGTCTTAACAGCCCTCACCTTACAAGCAGGGGCCACTGATGGTCTCAGCTGTATGCCATCATGCTCAAAGCTCAGCATCAGGAAAGGTAGGGATTTTTTGGTATGAAACACGGCTTGCTACTTTTTTTTTTTTTGCATCCTGCTCTAGTTTGCCACTAATTTTATTGTTTTTTTTTGTCTTGCTGTATCATTTAAATGCAGAAACCTATTGATCTGTCATTTTTAGAGATGGATTACATGAAAGTGCAGTAGTGACGAAGACATTCAGTGTCGATGATGTTGGGAATCATGCAATGCCAAAGCTGCTTGGCACGTCTTTGGGTGATGGCCTTAATGACACCAGATTGTCAGACACAAAAAAGAGAAAGGCACTAGTATTTTTTCTATTATTATTATTATTATTATTATTGCTTTGATTGAATAATAATTCCACATAGAGAGGGAGAAAGGTTGACAAATTTAAGATAATTTAGTAAATCATTACTCAGTCCTATCTACACTTAAAAATTTCAAAGGGAGACAATCTCGCAAAAAAAATTAAATCAGACTTTTTTTAAAAATGCATAATTTTTTACTCTTTATAAGTTCATAAGAAAGATCTTCGTTTTTTTTTTGTTGTTGTTGTTGTTGCTTTTGAACAGGTATTATTATGATTACATCCAGCAGTGCAGATTGCATTATGTGGTGTGTTAATATTTTCTCTCTCTTTTTTTTTTTTAAAATGTATTTTAGCCCTGGTTCCCAACATTTACCAAGTCATGTAATCTCACTCCAAAACATGCTTGGATCGAAAGTGAAGACATCGGAGGTATGTTGCTTCAATTTGTTGTTGTGTAATGTCATCAGACATAGTGCAGAGATACTGAAAATGTATAATGTGTTTAAAAGTTCTTGAGACTTTCTCGATGTCCCGTCATACCAGTATGATCTTTAGATGGGAATCTTACACTGTAAGTTATGGGGTGGGAGGAATTAGAGAATAATGGAACAAAATTTTCTGAAAAAGAAAAAAAATGTTGTGAATTGACCTGGGGAATGTGGAGGGGGTGAGTGTGTAAACAAAATGTTTTAACTGCGTGGAATTCTGTTCTAACTTGAGCGTAGAATTTTTGTTTTTGCTAAAATGGAAACTAAACTGTCAAAGCCCTTGTATCTGTTAATAGTGTCATTAAGTGGAGAACTGAGGATAGATTCCTTGATTTCTTGTTGAATTTTTAAGTAGCTGTCAGATCAAATAGGAAAACTGTTATGATTTGCAGTTCACTTATGTGAAACATCCAGATTTAAGATAATCACTTTCATAGATGCTACTATCTAATGACTGCTGTGATTGACTGACACAGACTTGTTCATAATTTCATGGAATAGAATCAAAAACCAGGGAAACATACATATGAGATTTTGGACTTTAGGCTTTCAAGGAGGGGGAAAAAAAAAACCTAATGCTGGATTTATTGAGCATTTTATAGATTTTATCAGTAGTTCCTGGAATAACAGCAAGAGTGATATTTGATTTGTATATGTTTTTTTTTTCTGAGAAGAGCCTGACAACTGTAATTAAAGATTTTAAAATAATTTCATTATGATAAGAATCATCTTTTAATATTTAACACATTTAATATTAACTTTCAAAATCAAAACGATTTGTTTAGTAGCAGAAAAAATTAATGACTGCTATGGTTGTGTATAATTTTCCTATACACTGACAGTTTTGATAAAAGCCCTTGTCAAGTTGCTGTAATTTGCACATCTGGAAAGCAAAGTAAGTTACGAGCACTTGTTCCACAGTAATTTGTATGGATGGCCTAATGGATTTAAGATGAGTGAAGCATCTGTAGAGAATCATTAGCATGTGACCATACAACAGAAGAATTAATATCCAAGTATCTGAGAGTCTGGATTTACTAGAAGTGGTTGTGTAGTCAGATTTTTCTAAAACACTCCGTGTATAAGTTGGCTAAAAGTGATGACAAGGTGAAGAAACAGCTGCTGCTGCTTAAGTAGAGCTAACCATTCCAAATAAAGTAAGAATGTAAAAGACACTGGTGACCTAAATCCATAATGTCTTTAGAAGAGAGATTTGTTCTTAGGGCCAGAGTTTTATCAGAATATAACTTAGTGAAAAGAACTTGAGAAGTGTAATCCACAGGAATGTTAATAAACAAAGGCAGGACATTAACATTCTCAAAGATATCAGAAGAATCTAGCTTCTATTTGTTTGTTGTTTTTTTAAGATGCCATCTTCACATCTGTAACTTTACTGAAATTCTTTTGAAGTTTATGATATAGGTGGGTTATTGAAAAAGCTATCTTTAATATTATCCAGTAGCTGCTGTTCGGTTTATTATCAGACATCAGTGTTTCCATTAAAGAATCACACATTGAGATAATAAGTTTTTCATTTTTGCACATTAATACTGATGAGCAGTATGAAGTTATCTTTTAGATAATCTTAGAATGCCAACTATTTTTGATGTTGAGTGATTGATACTGTCATAGATGATATTATTTTAAAAAAATTGTTTTAAATAACAAAATCTGAACTCTCTTGTTTTTAAAATTTCAGATAATCAGTTACAAGATAGTCCATTTAATCCAACAAATTATTCTGGTACTCAGATAAATGTGTGGAAGGCTGCTGGTATACCATATTTACCACAAACTAGTCTGGGTACCCCATCATACACAACCCAGTACGGCTTTCTGACTGAACAAATGATACAGGCAAGTCACTCTATTTACAAATGCTCATTGACTTCCAAGTACACATAAACTGTACATAATCCAAACCTGGCATTGCTTTCAGTTTATTTTTTTCTTTGCTTTTAAAGTTTATCTAATTTTTTTTCTTTCTATAATGATGAAAGCTACAAAGAAAATACTCCATAAATCCACATTAGCAGGTTTTTAAGAGTTTATGTTTTTATAAACCTTCATAAGTTAGCCTCAGTTTTTCCTAACATTAAAAGAATAATAAGCATACTAGAATTTTAAATCTACAAAAGAAAAAGAAAAATATAAAAGGTATAATATTCATCACCAGCACTACAAAAGAAGTGAAGAACTTACTACGCTGCTATTTCTCACATAAGGTATGATGAAACCTCCATTCAGAAAAAAATGCATATGGCACACTATTGCCTATTGTTATATATTTCTTTCCAATAAAGGGCTGAATCTTGAGAACTTTACATGTACAGATGAAAAAATTCAGCCAAAAGCAACAGATAAGAAAGATGAGTTAATTTTACACCGTATAATGAATTCACCACTTATATTCAAATTATGATCAAGATCAATTTTACACACTTTTCGTTTTTCTTTTTACAAATTTTTATTTTTCAAGTGTCTGTCACCTTTGCTTGAAAGGTACATGTTACAGCAAAACTAATCACAAATCAAGCTTAAAATTTATGGAATCTGTTTCTATGGAATATGACAAAAAAAAACAATTTTATGAAGGTTATTTAGTAAACACATTATTATTATTATTATTATTTATTATTATTATTATTATTATTATTATTAGTAGTAGTATTAGTAGTAGTAGTAGTAGTAGTAGTATTGTGTTGTTGTTGTTGTTGTTGTTATTATTATTATTATTGAGCAGTAAGAGTTTTAGATGAGAAACCTCAGTATTTAGTAGTTATAAACTATTCATTGATCAGATTGACAATTAATACCATGTCATGGATCAGTGGAAGTTTTCAGAAATCAAAGATTGTTTGTTGTGTTTTATTCAAAGGAATAATAGGGCTGTGATTGGAGTAATGTGGTGGGGAAAAAAAGCCAAAACAACCTGTAGAGGTAGGGTTAGGTGTCAGATGGAGTAAAAAGTTAATTTATTTTCAGCACACGTAAAAGAAGTTTAATATTTTTTAAGGTAACAATTAAATTTACAAAACTAGTTAGAGATAGTCACTTTACTAAGTAGAAAGATACTGGTTTTTGAAGTTTTTGAGCAGGTCACAATTTTTTTTTTTATACTGAGACATTATAAGAGGTCTATAGAGTGAAATGAATGCTGGCTTAACAATGACAGGTTTTCGCTAATCAATCAAACAGTTGTGCATATTTAATCAATCATTGGAGTCCACTGAGTTTTCTTGATTAAAGCATAGCATGGCAGAAGAAATTTGAAACAAGCCTTCAGTCACCAATAATGAAGAAAATACACCGAAGCACTGTGAATTCAGGTAAACATTCTCCAGGAAAAGCATAGTGTTAATAAAACATCCTCAACCATGATAATATTTATTTTAAAATCACAGAGGATCATGCTCATTTAGCTTTGCAAAGTGAGAATTTTTTCTTAATCATTGGTAAAGAAAGGTTTGGCTCACATTCTATTCATCCTAACTTTAAGTGTTGCCACTTCATAATGTTAATTTTAAAAATTACTTTGGTCAAAATATTTTATATTTTTTAATGAATGCACTTTCCTGGAATTTCATTACTATTTAATGTCACGTACGTAAGTAATAATACTCTACGTGTTTATATATATATGTATGTATGTATATTATATATATATATATACATTATTATTGTACAGTCGACCCCCGCGTAATCGCGGGTTCGGCATTTGCGGCCCCCCGGTTATTCGCGGAATTTTCCTTAGAACCTAACTAATAATTGTTCGTGAAAACCCCCGCATATTCGCTGAATCGCAAATATCTTCTGCGTTTTTTTATGGCTTTTTTCGTGACAATGTATATTTTTTCACGCTTTTTAACGCTAAATTATTAATAACAATATAATTTACTAATTTTGTAATATAAATACTAACGTAAATTCAGCAAAATATCAATATAAAATAAACGCTATTGGCTGGAGGTTTGAAAGTAGCCAATCCGAGAGGGTTATTCATTTCTCCTCGCTGCTGATTGGCTGCTGCCCACGAGGTGCTGTCTCAGGCAGATGCAGCCCAGCAGCCCCGCATCATCCCAGTTTACCGCGTGTAGCTATCTCGAGTGTTTCTCTGAGTGTTGTATTTTTTATTAAATTATTATTATATATTTACTTATATTTTTTAAATTATATTTTACGTTATATTTTGATGTTTATAGGCATTTTCATGGACCACGTCCAATATTCACGGTTTTTCGCTGTTCGCGGGTGCTCTAGGAACGTAACCCCCGCGAATACTGGGGGACAACTGTATATTATTATTATTATTACTAATTTTTTTTTGCTTTTAGGGACTCAATTCTTCTTCACAGAATCTCACAGTCAGTGATTTAAGGAAAGTACTGGAGGAAAGTAAAAATCACTCAGAATCAAAGCCACCATTGGAAGCAGCTCCACTTCAACCCGCTATTGAGTACAAATTTGATGACATTTCTCCAGAAAATATAAGTCCTGGAAATGGTAACCATTTTTTTTTCAAGTTGTCAGAGACAAGTTTAAGACATAAATTCAGTAATGCTGTGATTTTTGTTTTTAATTTCGAAATTTGGCATATAAGAAAATAGCAGATGTGTGTTTGATAAGTATTCATTATACTGTTTGGAAAACATGTCAAAGTTACTTCAAGTTTGAAATTTTGCAAAGTAGAAAATCTCAACTAATGGCAGAAGATTATTAAGAAATGCCTCCCTTAGACTAAGCTTGAAAGATTTGCTTTAAAAAAAATTACCCACATTGGAGGCTAATTTGAAATGGATTATGAAATTTATACTTCAGTTTTATCTATCTTGACTTGATATATTACTAGTGTTATGCAATTTATCAAAAGAAGCCACCTTTTCATGATGCTCACCTAATAACATCACACAATTTAGTAAAGAATTAATTATCTTTTCTAGATTTTACTTGAACATTAATATGGGAGATAACTCACCAGATACCTTGAAATATTCAACTAGTTTCAGTCAACCATCTCTGATGTTCACTTCTATACTTAAAACACTACAAAAACTTTCATTAACAATTTTTAATGAATTGAATGAATTACTGGAAATGTGTTAACATTAACAATGTGAGCCAGCTCCAATATATATATATATTCTTGGTGAACTCTGTCCTGACTTTTGAGGTAAAGACATCTCAGACATAAGCTATGAGGACCAAGTGAGTAGTTATCTAGGTATATATGAGGGTCTCTTGAGCAGTGGTAAAAGTGAGAGCCAAGCAAAATTTTGTCACACTTCACAAGTACCCAGAAAATCCTACTACAATTATTCATTTTTGGATGAGGGAGGAAATGAGTGCCTGGATGAAACCTACAGCTGACCAGCTGATGATGAAGAGTGAGATACCAAGCATGGGATTCAATCTAAGGCTTTCAACCATGGCAGCAGTTCAGTAATCTATCACAAAGAATTGGTTTTGTTTTTACTTTAAAATTTCTTCTCTCTAAACAACTGTAAGTAACTTTATTATTATTATTATTATTATTATTATTATATTATTATTATTATTATTATTATTATTATTATTATTATTATTATTACATTGTTTTATATTAAAGGGAATTACAAAGAACAGATTTCACATGTGTATGCTCATATGCTTGAATATGCAAAATTAAGCAATGATTTCCAGCTGAAAATAGCTCAACCAAAAATTGGAAAAGTAAGTAGTTTTTTTTTTCTGTCTTTACATGTTATACATTTTTCAAATAAATATCTAAAAAAATTATTTAGATTATATAGATATTATAGATTGATAAAACAGCTAAAATGGCCCAGTTATATTGTAAATCAAGTTTACTTTTGTTTATAGTTCAGCTGGAATGTAGGTATGTACAAAATAACAATATATAGCAATTTTAATTATAGAGGGAGAAATAATAGGTTAAAATGCTTCTGTTTTGTTAAAAGATGTATCAATCTACCAGGCTTTATAACTGTATCCTTGATCTTTAGTTACATAGATATAAAAATGTAAAACTTGTTTCAAAGGTGATGCTTTGCGGTCATTTCATAGTGCTCTGTAACTTGCTGCTCATCTCTTTGTGAAGGAAAAATAAGTTTGTCTTTTGTTATACAGAGAGAGAGAGAAAGAGAAAATGAAAAAAAAAATTGGATTTGGAGAGAAAGTAGACAAGAAAATAAGAATAATGAAAAGAGATGGTATTGTTCCAAGGTGTGTTTTTTGAAGCTGTTTTAAAAAGTACATTTTGGAGAAAATACTTGCTGGTACATCATTAAAAGTGAGGTTTTCAAAGTAAAGTCCATGGTGGTGGTAATGAAGATGGAAGATGGTACTTTTTAGAATTATTCTGTTTGGGTCAGGAAGGTGGAAAATAATTTAAATACTGATTAATTACAAGTTGATTATTATCTTTGATGGGAAAGACAAATTCTTTTCTTTCAGATGCTTTCTGGTGAGTTTGAGGATGAGGGTGATGGCTATAAGATTACATTAGTGATGGCAAAACCTGGAATACCTCGTAGGTTTCCTTTTATTGTTGTTTTTAATTTATTTTAAAATATGATCATTTGTTTATAATAATAATAATAATATGCAGCTGCACTGATATAAATAATTTAAAATATTCAATGATAAAGCAGTCATAGATTAAAATGATGAAAGAATTCTTAAAATGCTGAAGTGGTCTCAGATTTAGATTAACCTAAATCCTTGATTCTGAGGTAAATAAATACCAATCCCAATTTTTATTATCTGAGTATTACTAAGAATTACCTACAATTTTTCACTGCTGTTTTGTGGGTGCTGTCATGAAATTGTATTAATTTATTTAAGTTTAAGAATATAATTTAGGAAAGATGTTTAAAATTTACTGGAACATTTTAAATAACATATCTGATGCATATTTTGAATTTTTTGTGTGTGTTTGCTACTCTTTCACAGCCAGACTGTAGCGCCCAGGGGCCTCCAATTTTGGGTCTAGGTACTTCAGAATCTGGGCAAGGTTTTAAGCTACCACACATCGTCCTAAAGCCATTTTTGCTCACTCGTTCAGCGCCAGGTACCCCTGCTAGTACACACACACACAAAGCAGGCAAAAACAAATACATGCAGATATATCCATCTTTATACCTGTCCTACATATATTCTATTTTGAGATATGCACAGCAGAAAATCATATTTCTGTATTAATATTTACATATTACAAAGTATCTGCTTCAAAAAATTTAAAATAATTAGCATTTGAACAGTTATGCAGAAAAGCCTCTAACCAGAAATTTTTCATTGTCAAATGTGTTTGTTTTACCTGAGGAGTTAAGGACAGCCTTACAGGTGAGTAGTTGTGCATCAGTCAGTTTGCAGTAGGGAAGACTCTTGTTGGCCATAGGAAGAATATGCTGTATATACTAATGTTGAAAAGTAAAAAAGAAAAAAAAAGATCAATTTAAAAAAAAGATATATTTCAATCAAAATATAAAAGCAATGCTAACTGAATCTAAGTTTTAATGACCCTTCACTGTCCCTACTATCAAGTTTTACTGAAAGAGACACTCCGGTGGTGTAATAATATTAATTTACACTCTGCATTTCTTTTGTTTGGATTGTACAAATGGCCTGAACTGGTCTTTAACCTACAGCCTGTTGTTTGCTAAGTTATTTTTACTTTTGCTTTAGTTCACCATGTTTTTTTGTTGTTTTTTTGTTTCACATGTATTTTGAATAAATAATCATGTGCATACAGTTCTTTTGCTTTGATTAAATTCATCATTTGGTGGCTTGGTAATACGTTCTTCATTTCTAAAGCTAAAAATTACACTGCATCAGTGTTGGTTGCCTGCTCAGTGATATTCAGACACTTTCTAATGGTGAAACATTGTAACCTGCAGGTGGCGCCCTAAGGAAGCCCTCGCAAGAGAGAAAAGAGAAAACAAAACCAAAACAAAGAAAGACCGAACTCATCGAAAAACCAAAGCCAAAACCTAAAAAGGCTGATCCATACTATTCAATGGAAACCGAAGAACTCCAGGTAAGAGTTACCATGCAGATGCTCTTCTGCATTACTTACTGCAACAGATTGAAGAATAGAAATTTCCTCACTGATATAAGAGACACCTGTGTGTCTGCTGTCACTCAAGAGTTTTGTGTACACATCATGAAGGCCATGCCAGGGGTGGCACTGACTGCATAGCCCACTATTTGTTAGGAAGGAAAACCGACAAAGCCTTTGTTGTTTTTTTTTCTAACTTTTTTTTTTTTTGGCTAAGTAGACCGAACTCCTTTATCTTCTGATATTTTGTTGCTCTTTAAACATGTTGTCCCTGTTTAATGCATTAGAGAAAGAATGAATGCTCACACAGTGCCAAAAATGGTAATAAGTTAAAATATTAGAAAATTCAATGATTTTATTCTGGTAATTAGAATAAAGAGATAAAATGTCCCCCTAGTATTTTTAGTCCTCTACACTGTAATAGGGAGATCACACACATGCACACAGATACATGCATATACACATGCACACACATGCATGCACATATTTTTATATACAATCGTAAGAGAAAAATTTTGGCAATCAACCAATAGAAATATTACATTTAGCTCAGAACATTGGCACCTTTCTATTTTTCACCTTTTATTCTGTGATGTGTTTATTGTAAACTTCTGGGATTAAAAAAGGACTGAGCATCATTTTCTAATGAACCTCAGAAGCTAAATATTTTGCTTAATGTTGTTGTTTTTTTCTGTTTGTTTGTGGTGTGCACCTCAGTGACATGTGTTTCCCCTTTTTTTCTTTGTTGATTGTCTCTACCACTTCAAGTAAATAGAGTCCAACCACATCCAGACATTCTCATAGTGCTTGCTGCTGAACCATTCTTAAAATGGGATGTTATTCATTCCCTATTTTCAGCATGAGGGTACCATCAAGCCGTATGCGTATTTCAGTGCAGAGCAGGACTGTCAAGTTCTGAGGCAGGCGATGAAAGGTTTAGGTAGGTTTTCTGTTCACCTTCTGAAAATATGAAAAAAAAATGTACGAGGTCTGTTGAAAAAGTATCCGACTTTATTTTTTCCTGTGGGACGTAATGACTTTAAGGAGGCAAAAGTGTGCATAGTGGAGCCGCATATCTTCATGCACATGCGTGGTTTTTGGTGGGCTTTCTGGATGCGTCAGTCACTGTCAGGCAGCCAGCGTGTGAGGTGCTGTACTACTTACTCGTTGCATTTTCATTTCGTCCATGATGACGGAACGTGTGGAGCAATGATCTTGCATCAAATTTTGCCAAAAGCTTGGAGATATCCAAGTGGAAACAATTCGCAAAATTCAACAGGTGACAATGCCATGGGTATTACCCAAATAAAAGAATGGTACAACAGGTTTAAAGATGACCGCACATCGGTGGAGAGTGACCAGTGTTATGGGAGGCTGTCAACAAGCCGCAGTGCAGTTGTTATCGAGAAAGTGTGGACCTTGATAATGGAGGATCATCGTTTGACAGTGCAGGAAATTGGTGACGAGGTTGGGATCAGTAAAGATTCTGCACATGCAATTTTAAAGGAGGATTTGGGCTTGTGCAGAGTGGCAGTGAAATTTGTGCCCAAGCTGCTTTCTCAGGAACAACAACAACTTCGTCTTGAGGTTGCGCAGGACCTGCTGGATACTGCCAGCAGGGATCCTGAGTTCCAGAATACCATGATAACTGGAGATGAGACGTGGGCGTACGGGTACGACCCGGAAACCAAAGCTCAGTCATCACAGTGGAAGTACCTAACGTCAGGTCCAGAGCAAAACCAAGGTGATGCTGACTGTTTTCTTTGACTACCGAGGCATTGCGCATCACGAATACACACCAGAAGGACAAACAGTTACAAAGGAGTACTATCAGAAAGTCCTCTGATGTCTTTGTGATGCAGTTCAGCGCAAGAGACCGGATCTGTGGGCCTCGCAAAACTGGCAGCTACATCATGACAACACCTCAGCTCATTTGTTGCAGCTGATCCATGGTTTCTAGGCAAAGAAAGGCATTTCACTCATTTGCCAGGCTCCCTACTCTCCGGACATGGCTCCTTCTGACTTCTGGTTGTTCCCAAAAATGAAGATGCCACTGAAAGGATCCCGCTTTGAGAGCCAAGAGGACATCAGGCAGAATGTGACTGCGGAGCTGAGAGCCATTCCAGAAGAAGCATTCCAGACATGCTTCAAACAGTGGAAGGATCGCTGGGCTAAGTGTATGGAGGCACAAGGGGCCTACTTCGAAGGGTTTAGCAATTGAACCCCACCAAGTACATAATTTTTTTTTTCCCCAGCCTTAGGTCAGATACTTTTTCGACAGACCTCGTATTTCACAGCAGGTAATTAGCACCATGTTCTGGATCTGAACTAGTATTTCCATTGCCACTTGCATCTTAATACAATTCTAAAGCCCCAGCTTCACCTAGTTCAATCTTTAGATTATACAAATTTATTTTTGCTTTCTTACTTACAAAAAAAATACTTTTAAATAAATATACATACAGCGCTGGATTTATGTAATTGTGAATTCAACAACTAAATATCTCATATTTCATGAATAATCAGTTTATTTGTACATACATTTGCATATATATTAGAATGTGACTGTTGTAAAATATGTACATGGCAAAATGTATTACTATGAGTTTACGTTGAGAAACATTTTCTTGTATTCTTTTTTTTTTAATTGGTGCGTCTCCATTTGTGACTGCTAGTATTTTCTGAGGAGGATAAATATGTATATATCTTATTTATGATATATTTTTAAAAAAAATAAATCTGAAAACAGTTTACATCTTTGTTTAAAAATTTCATTTTGATAATAAAAAGTTTCTGGCTTAAAAGATATATATATATATATATATGTTTTTGTACGTGTTTTCATTTTTAGTTTAACATTAGTGGGACATTAAACCATACAAAAAAGACTAAAGGTCAAACATTATATGAACAAAAATGAAAATAGGGCAAAGTGAGTGTTAGGAATGAAGGTTTGTGCTACTCTAAACATCATATTTCTTGTAATATCTAAAAAATCTGATAACAACAGATAAATACAAGGTGTGTTTCTGAGATGTATACACTTCCCATTCCCTTCCCCAAAGAAAAATGATAAGTGACTGTACATAGCAAAAATTAACAGATAACATAATGACAGAAAATTTTAAAATATCTACAAAAAAATTTATGCTGATTGATTATTTAAATTTTTTGCTAGATGGTGACTGACATTTTATAAACTGTTTGGTTACAGCCATGAAAATTTGCATTTTTACCTTAAACTATTATGAGAACGTGTGGGCTTTCTTGGTGTGACATCTCAAAGATGTTTGTTTATAACAGAGAAACAGCATATAATTTAACTTAAAAATGAGCTCTTTCCTGTAATAATTGCACATCAATGTCTACAAACCTGTCACCTATCCAAGCACCCTTAGATGTGTTCAGTGTTAAAAAGCCATCTCCAGGAAACATTCATGATGTAGGTGTGGCTTTGACCCAGGCTGAGTTCAGTGCACCAGCTTTCTTCAGCATAGGGGAAACTGCAAACATTACTGATGTAGTGGAAAATCTTCGGACATTTCTCTGAAGAAGATGCCTTCATGAGCATTGATGTCATGCAGTACTAGACAATTTTAAAGTAAATTACTTGTTTTTGTGTGTGTGCATGCATGAAAAATAAATAGTTCTTTTTAATTATTTTACACTCATTAAAAATATGAAAAAGATACAGAACATCTAAATCCGATTTTTCTTTGTTTTTATTCCCAAAAATATCACAGAATCTGTTTGATTTGGACAAGGAGAGCAGGAATTCTACTAAGGAGCAGTTTCTGGTTTATGTTACTTTGCATTGGTATTTTAAATAAGTTGTTGAAGCTAAGAATGCATGGTTTTTTTTGTAGGTACTGATGAGGATGCTATCATCAACACCCTGGTATATCGATCAAGTGTGCAGCGACAAGAAACTATCTCTCTCTTCAAAACCATGTTCGGAAAGGTAGGTAATAAACTTTAAAACTGGTTATTAGAAAGATAAATAAATTCTTATAGAGAGTTGTAATTTCTATCAGCAAAAACTGCAAATGTGTAATAGTGGAATTTATATGGTAGGATTTTATTTTTTAAATTTATTGTATTTTGTATTTTTACAGAACATTTTATAGTATGCATATGTTTATGATATATTCATTAAAAGAGAAATTGTGCAATACAGCGAAACCTTGATACAACACGACTTCGGAAGCAGCAGCCGCTGTCTGGTTCTCCCGACAAAAGTCCACATGGAACTGTGTGAAAATTGGGTGCGTTTTGCATATGTAAGCAGCGTATCGAACGGATTTAATGGACTCCCAGCATTAATGGACACTCCTTTCCTCCCTCTAGTCTGTTAAATCAATTTTTTACTGTAATACTCTCTACAATGAGATCTATCTTTAATTTTCTCCAGTCATTGGGAATTTGAAAACTTGAAAAGACTGAAAATTAAAGATAATAATAACTATTACATTTTTAATTGCTGCTCAATTACAAGGGCCATTTAAATGAGATTCGGCTAAAATAACACTGGCTGTAGTGGTATCTAGCTGGGTTTCACTTGACAGCCTAGTAGTATACTTTTTTGAGAAAAAGGAATTCTTATTTCAGCCTACAAAGATATTAAAGTTTCTGAATGTTTGTTTTTTTTTAAAAATTTTAATGAATTTAAAATTTGAATAGATTACATACATTAAATGGGAATATTTCTGTGTTTTTTTTTTTGTTAATTAAGGATTTGATATCAGAATTAAAGAGTGAATTAAGTGGAAACTTTTTGGATGCAGTAGTGGGATTGTGTATGGCACCTGCTGAATTTGATGCGAGAATGCTAAGAAGGTCGATGAAGGTAACATTTTTCAAACCTGCAGTATTTAGACATTTTTACATACAGAACAATCTTGCCTTGCATATAAGAACTGGGAGATGTCATTCGAGTTCTTTTCAATCCATAAATAACTTTTTACTGACTTATACATGACTCCCCTTTTTTAAAAAAATACAAAATGCTGTAAATATAGAGTTAGTTTGGGCATTCCCCATCACTTTATTAGTGACAAAATTAATGAACAAACATATTTTGACAGACTTTTGCCATCATCGTGGTATAATCCCAAGAACACTCTTGGATAACTTTGCAATTGGCATCTCTGCTTTTTTTTTTTTATTATTGCATAAGTGGCTGGAGCCAAACTCGAACCTGCATCCTGTCAGTTGCTAGGCTTTTTATGCAGGTTTTTGACCACTGTTAAACGCATTATTTGTTTGCAGTGTGTAATGGAAACTGTGCAATCTCAGTGCCCCCTTACTTTGTGATTTTTAAAACATACCAGTTTTCATAATAATTAAACTCTTATGTTTAAAATATATGTATGATAAAATTGTATTTAGAAACAAAAAAAAGGATACTGGATACTTGGAATGTATGTATTCTACTCTTCTTTTCACCAAAGAGATTTTTTAAAGGTTTTATCTATGCATATTTCATTTAAATAATAATAATAATAATAAAACTGATTATATTTTAACAATTGCTGAACTGTATTTGCAGGGACTTGGCACTGATGAAGATGTGTTGATTGAAATACTATGTACCAGGTCAAATGCTCAGATAAAACAGATTATCAGCAAATACAAAGAAAGTAAGGGACCTTGAAGAAGTTATTATCTTGATTTTTAGGGGTTGTCATCATGTTAATAAACATTTTTCAGGATTATGCATAAATGTTAAGATTAAAGTGTCATTCACAGATAACTCAGCTAAACCAAGCTTGCTAAATAAATTAATTCGTTAATGTGGGAAAACAAGGGGTGTCCATACTATTCTTGTACCACCAAGGTTTATATTTTATATTTGAATATGAATTTTATCTTTAGTGATGTCTCTGTCTGCATTTATTGAATTTGTCAACTCGTTTTGTATGCTTCATAATGACATCCTCAGTGTTCTAAACACTTGGGGTATTCAAATGA
This sequence comes from Nautilus pompilius, assembly GCA_018389105.1. NCBI lineage: Eukaryota > Metazoa > Mollusca > Cephalopoda > Nautilida > Nautilidae > Nautilus > Nautilus pompilius. The sequence continues at coordinate 138,671 of JACATO010000968.1, read as the reverse complement.
AACTCGCTGAAATAGCATCTCCATAATGGTATTCTGCTGAGTTTCATTTGAACGTCCTTTGTAACACTTAACAAGATAGTGGTCTTCATGTTCTTTACTGATAGTTAGAAACCTTTCACTAAAGATTGAGGATCAGTTACAAAACAGAGTTCAGAAAGTTTTTCTTGCTAATGATTCAAAAGTGTATGGTAATATTAACAATAACAAAAATGTTAAGATAATGCATTCTGTTTTAGATTGTTTAGTAGACTTGTCTTAAAAATAGCAAATTACATTTAACGTTTCAATGTGCAAGTGTCCTAGCATCGGACATAATGAAATGAACTACTTATACATTTTAGTAATCCCATATCATCAGCTTGGAATGGTTTATGCAGCCAGGCAATAGAAGCAGATAGAGACATCATGTTATAGTAAAATTCTGTAAGCATTATAGTAGGCTGGACATCCATAAGGGTTTTGTTTTTATCTTTTTTTTTTTTTCAGTAATAAGCTGTATGCATGGATCAGTGTCTAATGCAGTTCTTCACTGCAATAACTGCTATTCAAAAAAGCTGCTAGTAGGCAGCATTTCCTCATAACTACATTACCAGGTAGAATTTTTCTAATGCAAACAATCCTAAATACTGGCTCTAGATTACCAATCAGGTGGTTTAATTTGTTTTTATTTTATTTCCTATTTTACCTCAGTATTTAATCACAGTCTCGAAAACGATATTATCTCTGACACCTCTGGACATTTCAAACGCATCCTGGTGGCTTTGGTGAATGCCAATCGAAGTAGCAGCAAGCAGATTGACCGGAACAAAGCTCACCAAGACGCCAGAACTTTGTATGAGGCTGGAGAGAATAAATGGGGCACAGACGAATCTTGTTTCAACAATCAGTCTAGTCTTGACGCAGCACCCAGCTACGCGCTATTTTCCAAGAAACGCAAACTTACAAGAGTATGGAGACCAGAAATTGATAAACAGAGGGATCAGTCCTCCGTAAGAGCTGCATATAGGTTAGGTAAAGGCATCTTAGTAGCTCTCAATTTTATGTAACTCGTTTCAGTTCTTCCATTGTGACCCAATCTGAATGGACCTCTTTTAGTTCACTGTAGGATGACCTTCGAAAAAACAATACTGAACCTGCAGAAGAGCCTGAGGTTTGACCTGAGAGCTCTTGTGAAGATGCCTTCTTGAAACTCGGTTTTTATTTATATAACATACATGTAAGACATGTCTGATATCTTGAGTGGATAAACTGAGGAGCTGTCTGTGATGCTCAGCAATGTTTCTATTCCTATGAAACCAAGGATCATTTAATACGCACTCTGTGCAACAGTGGATCAATGTGACAATGATCATAAAGATCAACACAATAAAAGTCCATTTCTCTGAACACCAAACATTCAAAACACCCAAACATTCAAATAAACCAAAATTGTTCAGATCCATGCTTCAAATGTTTATATTGACTGCCATGGAAATTTTTTGGAATCATTACTTCAACTGTTTACAGCTGCCATATGGCATCCTTGGCAATGTATTTTGCTTCCAGAGAATGCAAATACAAAGCTGTTGCTTCTCTTAATTTTTGCATTTAGTCTTAAGTACAGCAAATTTTGTTACCATGGCTACTACAGACACGAGTGCTTAGAACCGTAAGCAAACTGTACTTAATATGCATCAAAAGTTAGATATTATTTTTCTAATTGAAGCACGGTGAGCCTCACAAACTTATCATGAATGAATTAAATATTGGTGCATCTACTGTTGATGATATTTTGGCACAGGGAGATAAACTGTTCAAGTTTTATGCTGATACTAAAATGAATAAAGATCAAAGAAAGAAAGACACTATCCAAAGTAAAAAAATGTCAAGTAATAAGATCAGCTGAGGGGTTCACATCCAGACATTCAAATTTTCTGGTTATTTAGAGTCTGTTAGATCTTAAGCAGTTGAAATAAATGGACTTCTACTGTAGTAGCTGCATATGTGGCAGATTATGACTGTCTTGTTGTGGTGTCACTTTTGAAAGCCTTTAAGGTCTCTTTGCCATGGCAGTGACATTTTCCACATTGAATTTAGCAATAATATTGGCAACAGATTTAAGAAATATTCAGATTACTAGATTACTGTGACAATCTGTTATTGATCCTGACTACACTCTGAATGGTGTATTACTTGACCTTAGATAAATTGAGAAATATCATGAGATCCACCTGTATTTTGGCATGATGAGAGCACACCATGGTTATCTACTCACCTAGATATCCAGTACATATGCAGAATTACACCTAAAATATGTAAATTGTTGTCAGATGCATTCGCAAGAGGGGGGAGGGACTTTCTCCTCCCTGAAAAGTTCATGGTGATAGTGTAATAATTGCATTATTCTTTGCCCGATTCACCGTGTTCACTGGTGCTTACTGGTGCATGGTGAATTGGGCAAGAAATAACAAGTCTGACCACACCACCCAAAGGCCAGATAGAGAGTATCAGTATAAGAAAATACAGTATAAGACACTGGCAGAATGTGTGCATGCCATCCCCATGGAAAAATCCTGTGGATGCCAATGTATGGCAAGTCACTGTATATGCATTCAGTGTTTTGTCTTTAAACAGAGTGGAGTTCTTCATTTTTGAAAAATAAACAAATATATATTGTCTTCAACATCTAAAAGGCTAATTTTCTGATATCTCCAGTATTTGACGTTGCAAAGGAATAGGTGTAGGCTAAACTGCTTTTAAAATTAATGTTTTTATCTCAAAACTTTTATAAAAATCTCGTTTTATTTAATTATTTTAAAACATTATTATATTCTTGCAGGTAATCCTACAAACCAGTACTCTCTCCTGTCTATTTTTTGAAAACAAATTTTGTTTGTTTATTTCTAGTGCGTTGTGTGAAAAACAAACCAAACTATTTTGCCCGTCAGCTGCAGAAGGCAATGAAAGGAATTGGTACTGATGATAAAACTTTGGTGAGAATTATGATATCTCGGTGTGAGGTTGACATGGTACAGATCAAAGAAGAGTTTCAGAAAGTTACTGGGCAACCACTGGAACAGTATATTTGTGTAAGTCATTTAAGTGTAATTTAGATTTTTATTATTATTAGTTATTATTTGTATTAACAAAAAAATTTGTTCAGGCAACATTCACATTCTTTTGTTCTTAAGTTTGTGGAATTAGCTCTGTGGTTTTCCATTCATTACCAGGTAATTATATGTTGAAAAGCTTCCATAAGGTCCATGTTTGAAAGAAAGGAAAAAAAAAAAAAAAAATATATAATATATAATATATATATATATATACACACACACATACACAAATAATTAGTAATTACAGCTGAGAGATGTATATAATATATACACAATGTATTATTGCAGAAAATATACAAAAACAAAATGAATACATTGTACAGTGCATTAGTATTTGGTACCTGAGCCCTTTGCTTTATATAGAGTATGACACCTTGTTTTTGTGCTTCCATGCAAGTTATCAAAGTATGACTGGGGAATTTTTCCAAATATTCTGAAGCACTTTCCACAATTTATCTGAAGTGTCTGGTTGCTATTTGACTTTCTCCTTATTCATATATCAGCAGTGATGTTGATGCCAGGTTTTTGTGCAGGCCAAGGCATCTTTGTGAGTGTTCCATCAGCTTCTTTACAATTTAGATAGGTTTTTCACCACACTGGCTCTATGCTTAGGGTCACCATCATGTTGGAAGATGAATTCTCACCCAATAAGATATTTTCCTGAAGGAATGACATGATGGATGAACTGTAGGCAGCATACCTCTAATTTTAAGTAATTCTCTGACATCCTTGGCTTATTTGAAGCCCCACACTTGTACTGATCCACCTTTATGCTCCACTAGCTATTGTGCATTCACTATTATACCACTCTCGTCTGTCTTAAACAAAAAAAATTATTGCCAAACAGTCAAAATTTGGGCTCATCTGTAGAGAGCACCATATACCAAGTTTGGTCAATGCATTGTTTCATTTTTGTTGTCAATTTCAAGTTGCTGTTTGATTGCCTATTCTCAGCAAAGGTTTTCAAAGCCACACAATCCACTGAGACTAACCATTTCACATTAATGTGTAACTTAAGTTGTTGAAGAAACATGAACATCCATAGTGGCAGCTAGGTCATTTGCAAGATTTTTACTGGCTTGTGATCTGTCATATAGAGAGCATACTCTGAGGTTCTTAACATCACTTTTGGCGAGTTTGAGCTTTCTTCCTTGACTGCATCTATTGTCAACAGTACCAGTTTTGCTTATTTCTCTCAGAGTCTTGCATAGAACTTCTTCTGAAACATGCTATATGGAGTAGTCTTCACTAGCTAAGACTTTGATTTCTATAAGCTTGTTATGTGATCCTTCCCAGGAGACATAGTATCCACCACATATTAACCACATTATAATAATATCACTACCTATAATTTTATAGACTTCCTGCAGGTGTGGCACTTTTTTGATTGCATGCATAACAACAGATCTTAGTGTACAACATCAACAATTGGCTTTAGTATGGAACATTTAATTTTTACCTGTGATCTGATTCCATCCCATGTTATTTGCATTTTATACTAAATTTTTCTTTTTTTTTTCATAAATATTTCTAATACTGTATGTATATAAAATCAAACTATTTCTAATATAAATTCCATCTTTAAAAAGCAAAAAAAAAATTATCTACAAACTTTATAAACTTAGCTGTTTGTGTAGTATGTAATCTCTGTGGAATCCATAAATCATGAATTTGGAAAAAAATTTTTAATGAAACTAATTTTTATTTAAAATATCTAAAAAAAAGATAAATAAATGAAAAGAAAAAATTCCTTGATGATCCTATTGATAACAACCTCCATTGTGATTATTTTGTATTCTAAAGAGATATGAAATAAAGCTATTATTTAACATAAACATTTATTTGAAATACAATGTTGTTTTTGCTACAGTTAAATTAGAATGTCTTTATCTGTGTCATTACTTCAAAATGGTTAAAGGAATATAATATATCAGTTGTTGCTGTAATACATGGAATACGATAACCAAGTTTGTTTATTGTTTTTTTTTTTAATCTAGTTTTTGATTGTGTAATATAACTGTTGAATTTTTACTTTCCTTTTCCACCTAAAACCAAAATGAACCAAACAAAAACATGCTGGGTGTTTCACCTGTTGTCATCTTATTTTAAAATGTCTATTTTTAGGATGATATTTCTGGAGACTACCAAAAGATAATTTTGTCTCTTGCCTCAGGAGGTATACCACCAGAAAGTGCAGTCAAAAGTAAGCTTGATTATACTGATTCTGTTTTGGATTCTTATAGAAAGTTTTCCCGAAGCAATAGTGTTTTAGTATTAATGATTTATAACATTGCATTGGAGAAAAACTCATTTGAGTATTCATTCAATACAACAATTCCTTTGGCACTAGTAACAGCACATAGGGTTCCATTCCTATAACTAGGCTTTACAGGCTGGCCTAGCATCCAAATCTCCCTCAATTTAAAAGGGGGGAGGGGCCGGTAGGTAAGCAGAAAGTCCCTAAGACAAACTCTTCTGTTTAGCTGTGGAGGGAACCATGCTACTTGGATTGCCAAACCAAGTTGGCTTTCAACAGGAATGGGTCATGGGGCCCCAACCATGCACCGCCAGTTGAGGTCAGTTCACACACAGTGATGGTTGTGGTAAGAAGCGGTTGATTGCATTACCGTATATTATTTTGGCTGTGACCCCTCTCCCCCACCCACCACAGGTGTCCTTCAAGTCCTTCTTCAAGCCAACAAACTCTTTTGAAGAAGCGTGAGAAAATGTTAACACTAGGAACTAAGTTGGAGACATTAAGAAAGTGGAGCATCTCCTGGTGGGGCAGACCGGGTGAACGAGTCAGTTATACGTGCCATTATGGAAAATGTAGAACAATATTAGAGTCACTGTTAGAGAGCTGATGGTGAAACAGCTGGCACCTTACCTTAAGCACGTCCATGAGCTTATCCAGGAGGGGATTGACATGGATCCCTGCAAGGAGTGCAGCTTACAGATTAAAAGGAAGATAAAATGAAGCGTATTTGCCTACAGGGAAATTTATAGAAAGAAACACAACACTGCAAAACAGTTAACTTTAATGTAGTTTTTCAAGCAGCACTCCAGCACCTCAGCTCTCACGCTTGCTCCTTGACACCCGCTTCTAGTGACTTGACCCTCACAACTGCACTTCCCTCACCTCATGCCATCCTGTAACACTTTTTTACTCACTTACCAAATGCCAGCCTTGTCTCATACAGACAACAACAAAATATATTGGTGAGTACTTCATGCTTATTTATTGATTATTTAGCTATAATCTTTATCAAAAGTTGGACCTTGAATGTGGTTGGTAAACATGTTCCTATTTATCCCATATAAACATGTATTCAATTATACTGAATTTGATTATGCCAGCATTTTCTGGGTGTGCATCCATTGGTATAAAAGAGGGATACTTGTATAATAAACTTAATTCAAATACTAGATAAGTGATTTTAGTGGACCTAAATGCATTATGTAGGCTTAGGTATAGGCTTATTAGTTAGTTCTGATACTACTGGTGAGGTGTTGGTTAAATGCCCATACTAACAGTTGTTAGTAATCACTGTTATACATGTATTTGCTTCCAATTTTCAGCTGGAAAAGCTTTTGTTGAAGCCACAAAAAGCAAAACAGTTGAGCAGCTGGATGAAGAGGTGAAACTAGAGACTGAAAGCATCAAGGTTATGCATTTTTAATCTGCTTTTCCGGACAGAGACTGAAATTGGTCTGAGGTGTGCATTCAAAGAATAACATTCAGTGTGAAACGAGGCAGTTTGATAGGTAGATGACGATCTTGAGTGCTGATTTTTTAGTAATCTTCAGACTTTTTATTTCAATACATGTAACAACTCTGTACATGTTGAATGGTTTGCACATGCACGGGAAATGACGGGATCAGCATAAAAATACTGAAAAGCGTTAATTAAGATACTTAATTTACTCTGTTAAAAAATTAGGAGGGGCACTAACTTCCCTACCTCATTAATTTCAAGGGCATTTTAGCAGATTTAAATCAATGTTTTTGGTTGTCGTTTTTATGGGTTCAGGACACAGGATTATGGAATTTGGAGTCTTGTTATTTAATTAATAATTTATGATATGCATTTGATAATTCGTGAGTCGTAACTGTCACGATGATACTGAACCTTAGATATATGTTAAAACTCTGTGATTCCCTGTGTCATTCTAACCAGGTCAGTCTTGTCCTTGAATATGCAAGTTTGCCATGCATGTCTCTAAAAAGATGACGGAAATATCTGCCATTAACATATTTCCCATGCTAGCATATAACTAACCACTCCATCAGCCAAAGGTTTGTAAAGTCTTATGACAGTGACTAGCTCTATTTGTATTCTAGTATAACCAGTGATAACATTCTGTATTTATCATGTATTTTTGTTTGATGGAAGAATCATATCAACCCACTGCCATTGCAAGTACTTTGCTTGCTACACTTAAAATTTTGGTTTTTTTTTAATATTATTATCCATCAACCTGTTAGTTGCCTTCTTATTAAAAGCTAATTATTCACTCACTCCACAATGACAGGCACGAAGATTTGCATGAAAAATATTGCCACATATTAAGAGGAAATAATTCAGTGTTTTCTTTTTATTTGTAATTTTAAAAAAATAAAAATAAAATTAACTTGTTTAGATTGAAATTTTTGGCAGGTTCTCTCCTGTCAAACATTTTGCATTGGAATACTTCTGGCTTGGCCTAAGTGTGGGCAGTTAGGGTTAGCATTACAGGCTCACTCATTGAGGTAGCAGCTGGGGTTCCTATCCCCAACCCACCCCTCTTTACTCCAATCTTGGCTCATTTCGTATGTAGCTTGTGTTGATTTTCTCAAGATCTTCTCACTAATTAGAAGAGGTTTGGTAGGGTACTTTCCATGCTGAAGTCAAGAGTTTTGAGCTTACTAGGTTGTTTTTGGTGTTCTTTTTCCTGTCATGGTTAGATACTGTTATTAGTAGAACTATAATGGGCAGAATCACTTATGATAATTGTGGTTAATGGTGATGATATTAATTAATCTACCATTTCTCTACTATGGAGGCCCCTTGCTTGAGCCATGATAGCTGATTCATTTCAATTACTAAACTAAGCTTAACTATCTTTCTGGTTGCAATGCTAAAACTGTTTGAGTGGGAAGTGAAATTATAATGTAGTTGCACTGTAAAATCTGACAACTAAGTTGCTTCTGTTACCACCAGCTCATCCCTCCACTTGACTGCAATCTGGACAAGGCAGCTTGGTTCAAGAGTGAAATTCTATTTGAAACACTATCTTTCCAACATAATAAAATATGTCTGTACATCATTCTAGTTGATGAACACTTAAACTCACCTTCATGCTTTAAAAGTTCATTTTTGCTTAGGATTATAATCAGTTTTGTTTAACGAAATCTATTCATAACCTGCCCAACTGTGGAGGGGAAACAGGTCAAAGGGGAGCAAGATGACAGCGGTAACATTGGTGCTGAGATTCTGTTTAATTGGCTTGAGCCAGTTTATGAACACCTTTCTCTCACCTTTCATCTAACTTGAACAATCCATTAATTTTACAGGAAGATCCTACTGTTGTTCCATCTGACAATTTCAATGCTGAAGAAGATGCTAAGGTTTTAAGAAAAGCCATGAAAGGATTAGGTTTGTGCATGATTAAAACTCGATTGTTTGTTTTGTTGTTGTCATCCATAAAATGTTTGGTAGGATGAAATGATTAAAATGCTGAGTGTGAACGATTGCCATACTTCTTTAGTAAGTCTTAGGTTCAGCATTTGATGAGAAACTACTTATGAATATGTATCTCTGTAAAAACATTTTTTTGTAATTATTTTGTTTATAAATAGGATTGACTCTGTTTCGTTAAGTAGAAAAATCATTTTAAACTTCAATAGATAAATCAAAAAACAACAAAAAAGAGAGATTGTAATTATTTTCTCAATTATACAATACGCTAACTTTTCAGCTTTTCTCTACTAATAACAGTTACTGATAAATAACAAAACAGATGAAATAATTTTTTCAACTGTGAAGCATTTATATAGTTTTTCTGATTTTTTTTTTTTTTTTGGAGAAATGTATTTATACAATTTTTAAATCAGTTGGTCCAACAAAATCAATTCCAGGTTTCTAATGACCTTGTCATGCACATATATCTTTAATTCTGATTTGATTTTTTGGCTTAATGTCAAGAAGTTAGAAAAATGCTAGAATTTTTTCTGTCACTGAAAACAGATTATGATTTTTCACCTGTTGTTAATTATATTAAACTTTTTATGCATTAATGGGCTTAAAAATAGAATCTCATTTGGCCTGAATTCTAAGTTTGGCAAATTTTTTTATGTTTATTTATTTGTATTTTATTTCCTTGTTAATTTTAATTTCATTATTTTTAAAAATCTCTTCAGGAACAGATGAAAAAGCCATCATCAATATTGTGGCATGCAGATCATTAGATCAGAGGCAGAAAGTAGCTAAAACTTACAAGACCATGTATGGAAAGGTATGGGAGAAGAATTATTTAAAGAGGCTTTCACTTTGAATATTGGGTGAAAATACCGCAAACATTCTTTAAATAGAACCATGATACCCTTCTGTAGCATTGTCGAATATCAAACAATAAGCATTGTCATTTGTTTGTTTTTGAAAACTAAAGAATGGCAAAGAAATACCTCAATACAATTTGATACACTTACGTGGACCAATTACACAGAATGTCACCCTGTTTTTTCTATTTGTATTTTTTTTTTCCTTAATGATATTGTCACAATAATTTAAGGTGAATATCCTGCAAGGAGACAAATGAAGAGATTACTTCACTTACCTGCATTTTATGTTCGAGTTTTTTGGGTTGTTTTTTTTAACTCCTGTAGCTGTAAGCTTGTGCATAATGTTTAGAATTGTTTTGATTGCAGGATTTGGCGGATGACCTTAAAGGGGAGCTCAGTGGCCATTTGAAAGATGCTGTGGTTGGTCTATTTATGAAATCTTCTGAGTTTGATGCACATCAGCTGAGAAAAGCTGTAAAGGTATACATACAAATGTTTATATATTTGCATTGGCTTTTAGAATTATGAGTAAACTATATTAAAAAACTCATCTTTCTTTTCAATACCTTATTGTTAATAAAAATGTATTTTTCTAGTAACAATTTTTAAAAATCAGATGAACCATGTAACAAAATAGATGCCATTACATGTGAATTTGTTATCACTCCAAGCCTTTTTAGAATCAAACAGTTATCTTTTATGTAAATAGCCACTACAGATATTTTTGGCCATCTTGTTCAGAAACTTTTCAAAATACTGCCTTGTAAGTAACTGCCATTCCTCTTGCAAGCAGTTCTATAGTTTACTGACATTGTTTGGCCTTTTTCCTAAACCCTGCGATCTTGTTCATTTCATATATGTTCCTTGGGGTTCATGTCTTCATATTAGGAGGTCCAAGCCAAGGTTGAGCACTTTGCAGTATGAACTCATCATCACCTATCAAAGATTCCCTAGTGGAATTGTATGCAGAATATCGTGATATACATTATCTCTTTTGTAAAAATCTCATCAATTTTTTATCATTTCATCACCACACTTAACTGTAGGGCAAACAGGGTTCTTCTCATACTTTTATTTGGTCCTTTTCTATTTTACCGTTGTCATTTAGAAATAAAAACCTGCTCTTATCCAACTGCAGTACACTGCACCTTCATTCCAAGGTGCTGTTCCAGTGCAATTTAGCCCAGCCAAGTTGCTTTTCCTTGTTACTACATCCAAGAAATAGCTTCCTAGCTGTTACTCAACCAGTCATTTCAACCTATTAAACATCTTTTGATGGTATAGGTTGAGATGCTGACTGCTCAAGAGGAATTTTGGTCAGCAGTTAATTGGCTACCTGTCAAGAAAGGATTTGCTCTAGATTTTCAAACCAGCAAACTATTTACCCAGTCTGTGTTTCTTCTCTTTCTTACTCAGCCCCTTAAGTTCACAGCAAGGTCTGTTGACCACACATCATGCTGTATAATGTCAACTTACTCCACAGGTTTCTATTGGGAGTAACCAGCTGTTTGAAGGACAGTAATGAAGTCTTGTTTCACGTAAAATTTGGATTTCAGATGCCATCTTCATCAGCCAAACAAAGTAACAGCAGGCATTAATAACGAAGTCATTACTATTTATACAAAAGAATAGAGTGAGCTAAAAATTTTTCAGATCTGTAGTACGAAATGATATCAGATAAACATAACGTACTTTTGGTATGAACTAAATTTAGCATTCATGGGAATAACTTGCTTGGTGTTAACAATATCACTTAATGGTTTATATGTTCAGATACATGGCTTGTCAGATTTTTTATGTTTTTGTTGTTTTATTTGCTGGGATAACGCATTTCGTTAGCAATGAAATGTTAAAATGGTGAATAAAATTATTCTTTTTTTTTTGGATTCTGTCTTGTCCAGAAATTTTAAAGGGCGCATACAAAAGGGAAGGAACAAAATTGTAAAATATAATGCAGTTCCCTGCATTATTAATTTGAGCAGTCCCAAAGAAGCAGGTTATACTCATTGATTTACATAGCAGACAATCTTCACTACAATGGAGCAAAGAAAGATAGATGTTTCAGTTATGTATCCATCTTTCAGAATACTCTCCTGTCTGTCTGTCTGTATTTGATCCCCTGACTAATCATCATATGCTGTCAGAAGATGTGTCAACAAGTTATACATCCAGAATCACTGCAGCTTAGAAGACTTGGGATGGATTAGAATTACTACTCTGTCCTTCACAGTACCCAGATATGAAGCCTATTTAGTACCTATAGGAGCACTGCGATAGAAACCAGGGGCCAAAGAATCAATGGCACCCTCACAACATAAATGGAAGGAAAATCTAGGAATTTATGCTAGCACATTAAAGAAAATAGGTTTTTCTTGAGTGTAGAGAGTTAAATTTAAGTTTGTAATGGGGGAAGAGGTATTACTTTTAAATAAAAACAAAAGTGTTAACATTTTTCTTTCTGATAGGTAAGAATTTTGGGTATAAATTAATGTTTTCTATGAAAAAAATTTACTTAAAACTGCAAGGAAAATACAGTAATAATTGTGAACACCAATAAAATAATTCATGTTATTTCAATAAAAAATTACTTGTTTGATAAAAGTTTTAAAAAACTTTTTGTTTTTTTTTATAATACATTTCTGGATTTCCAGCAGTCATATGCTAATACACATGTACTAACAGATTAATTTACGAAATATTAGATATTTCATTGGTGAATCCACAATTATGTTCATCAGTTTATACCTGTGTGTGAGTGTTTTGTTTATTTTTGTAAATTACAATTTTTTAGGGACTGGGAACTGATGAAAAGGTTCTGATTGAAATAATATGTTCCAGAACCAACCAACAACTTAGGATGATAAGGGAAGCATACAAGAACTGTAAGTGGAAAATTAAAATGTTTATTCTAAAATGCTAAAGACTGTTAACTTGCAATATGTCTATTATCTATCTACTAGTAAGGGTTTGTTTTGTTGTTGTTGTTGTTGAAGGCGTTCAGTCCACAACACAGGTTGTTTCTTTCATTTTTCCTTTTCCAGCAAATGTGAGATCGGTACATTGGGTTTAGCTTTATATAAAATCTTGCCCAAAAAAGGTTTTTTTTTTGTTTTTTTTAATTGAATATCTTCTATAGATTGCTAACATCTTCACAAGGCTTTTCTACATCTATGACTGCCAGTCCAAAATTAAAGTGTTGCCAGTTTATTTAATGGGCAGATTTTATTATGGAGAAATTAGTAGTGTAACCCGCATGTGGGTAATTAATGCTACATTAAATTCATACTAGCAGTTCTGTTGGCTCAAAATATCAGAGTTACTAATCTGTGTTTTACTCAAAAATTTTTCATGGAGATCATGGCAGAGAGAGAGTGAGTGTGTGTGTGTGTGTGTGTGTGAAATTTGCTAGTCTATAATCTAACTGTTTAAACTGATAATGGTTTGTCAAACAATGTGAATACTTCCTTTTTATTTAACCACACATCATTTTTTTATCTTGTTTGGAAATAAAACAAAACAAAGAAACATTATTTATGCATGATTATTAGGCAAAAATGGAGTGATGCATAAAGTCAAGTGATAATTGTGATTATCTCTTACTTTGGATATTAGATATTTTTTAACATATTATCAAAGCTGTCTTTCTTTCCGATGGTGGCCAGACTCCTTCATTCACTAAAGAAATATCCCATGCTTCATACAGAAATCAGTTTGTCAGTGCTACAAACAGCTACATGTACAACACGGGCCTGTTAGGAAAGCCATATGTATTATTTATTTTCATTGCAATATTCTCCTTTTCATAATTATTTCCCCAATTTTGTCTACCAAAGAACATAAAGGTGTCTCGGTGCTACAAGGTGCATATGTGCTCCGTGCGTGCAGTTATTTATTTTTATTATTTGTTAACCCTTGAACACCAAATAATGCTTGACACCTTACCAGTAGTACATTTTAAGCACAGATTTTCACCTGGTAACTGGTCTCACAAGCCAGGTAAAATCCCAATGAAAGCCTCGAACATGGAAACGAGTGATAAAAACAGCCAATTAATGTTTATTTATAATCAGATAAAATAAATCATAAATTACTGGAATAAAGTACCTGTGGTGGTAGTTGATAGTTACAGTGAGAACCAACTAGGTAATTCTGCTCCCCATCAGATGTGTGTGAACCATAATGGCTTTCTACCCATGTCAATCAGAATAAAGTGAAAAAAAAAACTGCTTCAGTTTTTAATAAAAAATAGTAATTGATTGATTAATATTAATAAATACATTGTAGCATAACTGAATTGTATCTAAAGACAGAGGTTGGAGTTTCATCGAGCTTTTTCTGAAGACATCTTCAAGAATTTTTAAATACTATACCGGGTGACCATAAAGTTCTTTCCTGCAGTTGGTTGGTTATAAATTCCAAACTGTAACTCATGTTAACATAAATGTGCATACACAGGAATCAAGAGGAATACATTCCTAAATTTTACTACTGGAGGATATTATGTATGTAGCATTTGTCCATCGATATATGTATAAGCTAGTAATTTTCCAGCTAGCAGATGTGTCTGTGAACATTGTTTATCTCCAAGATTGCATGGAACTTGTGAAATTTATCTTTAGCAATGAATGTAATGTAAGGGGGGGGCTTTATGTGCCTTTTGCTTTCACAGAGTTATTTGTCAGGGGCTACATAACCACAGGGCCCTTGTGTAATCTCATCATAAATTTGAGGCAGCAGGATATGTGACTGATGAACCACAAGCAAGACAGCCACTGTGGAAGTTGTTGCAGACATTTTACAAGTGTCATCAGAAATGGGACAAAGCAATACCCACGGAGAATGCAGCACCCAGCAAGTTTCCAGGTCGATTGGCCTATCTCAGTAAACTGTGTGGGTTGCAGAAGCTGCTTCCTGCTACTCAAGAGAAGTGGCTAAACTTTGTCTTAGAGTTCACAGCATGCATTCCAATGGATGACAATTTGACAACATTTTGTGGAAGGAAGATGGAGAAGGGTACTTTGCAGCAGCACTGCATTCATGCAAGATGGTGTGCCACGACATGTTATGAAAGCTTTGGAGAACCAGCTATGCAATGTTTATGGTGAAAGAATCATCAGTATGGAATATCTGCATATTTGACCACCATAGTAACCAACTCTCACACTTGTAGATTTCCAGTTTTGGGATGGGATCATCTGTGAACAGGGTACCATGACTGTCTGCAGATGGATGATGATCTTAGGACCAGCATGCAGTGACACATTCTTGCCATCCACAATCATCAGTTGCATGCAGCTGTGTACCATGTGTTACACTATCTGAAAGGTGCTTTTGGGAATGGCAAAAACACTTGACACTTAACTAGAATTAAACTAGTTCAGCCAAATGTTAATAATATTTTTGTTTCAATAAAATGATATTGGTAACTCAGGTTTCTATTATTTTTTGTCAGTTACACACTGATTTCAGAAGAAACTCTTTTTTTTTTTTTTTAAATTGGCAAGATTCTTTTAATGTAATAATGTAATGTCACTCAGTGGCAAAATCTGCAAACTCTGGGAATGCATTCCCCATGGCCCACATCAATGAAAGCTAACTAAACTTAACTTGTGTTATGGTTTGGGAGTTATTAGCAACTGCTGCAGAAAGTAACTTTATGGTCACCAGTGTAGAGCAACGTTCTCATTTTTATCTATGGAGAAAGTCTAAAAAAACGCTATATATATATTTATTTTTTATGCATTTGGTCTCTTAGCTTGGAAATATACGGAATTACAGAAACATTTCAACAACATATGATACAAGTGGTTGAGCAAACAAAAGCAAGTACTGATAATAAGATCTCGGATTAACCACTTCACAACCCAGCAGTATCTGGAGATTCAGACTGGCTGCCTCACCAGTATGCACCCTGTATGAGAACTTGAAATCAGTGGCTCATATCTGCTTTTTCAGCAAAACTCCAGAGGCCAACAACACAAAGAAATCAGGGTGATATTATCTCACACCAACATAATAGATATTTCTGACTGGTATTTTGCTGGAGAGAAATCAAAAAATACAGGATTGTTGGTTGAGTGGAGATAGCAGCTTTGTCCATATCCACCCCTCATGTTTTGGAGTATATCTTATTAGTAATTTAATATGTGTGTGTAAATATTTGTGGAACTTTTACTAGATTCCAATTTTTTTTTCTGTTTGTTTGTTTAGTGTTCAATAAAGAACTAGAAGCTGATATCTGTTCAGACACATCTGGACATTTTAAACGGCTTCTGGTAAGTCTCGTGCAAGCCAACAGGCCAGATGGACCCACATTCAATCGAAACAAAGCCAGACAAGATGCAAATGTCTTACATGAGGCTGGAGAAAAGAAATGGGGTACTGATGAGTCCCAGTTTAACGTCATTTTAGCATCCAGAAGTTATGCTCAACTACGTGCTACCTTCCAGGAATATGCTAGACTAACTAACCGAGATATCGAAAGTACCATAAAAAGTGAGATGACTGGGGACATTAGAAATGGCATGCTTACAATTGGTAAGTATGATGAGTGTATCAACAAAAAAAAGCATTAACTAAATGTCAAAGATGAGAAAAAAAGAATTGAAAAAAGCATTGCATGTCAGTCAAAATTGAAATGGGCCAAACTGAAGTTTACATAATTGTCATGTAATTTGCATTCAATGATTTGAAAAAAAATATATATATATATATATTGATGATTTTTATTTTAATATTTTCCATTAAAATAATGTTTAAAAGATCTGTGTTAAAGTTTGTTCACAACTTTTAAAATTTGTTTGTTAAAAGTGTTTTTTTTTTCATTTATATACACTTAAATGCAACACCTAATTATGTAGGCTATGGTAGAATAAACATTAGCAATACATGAAAATTGGCAGACTGAGCAGTTCATTTGATAGCCATGTCTCTAAATGGCATAATATCACAAGACAAGGCTAACTCTTGATATGGCACATTCATAAAATTTGTCTACCACCTACTTAAGTTGTCTGATCTTATCTTTCTGAAGGTGTAAATGCACTAGTACAAACAAAGTTCTTTTAGCCATTGAGAATCACTTAAAATAACAATTCCAAAGATCAGTAACCATATTTGTCAGTCCTGATGTTATGTTGCAATGTGAAAAAAAACTGGATTTGTCAGGTCTAGATGTTATCTGTAGCTTTGTGATGGGATACAAGGTGACATGTGGCAGATACCCAGCTGAACTGTGACCCATCTTTGTGAAAAGCCTTCATTTAATATGCCTAAGGCATGTTCTCTATCTGCTTGTTCCATGTGGTATTTCAACAATTTGCAGTGAAGCTCTGAAGCAATATTCATTTTATAGACAGTCATTCACATTTTCTACAAAAATCTGTAGCTGTTCTCAGCATCCAATGCTCATGTTACAGAAATCAATGATAAATTGACAAAAAGATTTGCATGTGTTACTCTTTGCAAATCCAATCAAGTCTAGTTCAACACATACAATATGCTTAGTATGTTTGATGCCAAAAATATAATTTCCTTAACCACATTTTTAAAGTATTTAAGAATAGATATTTTAAAATAATTTTCTAAATACTAGCTTAATTTTTATTGTATACATATACTATTAATGTTTAAGAGTCTGACTAAATCATCATAAATAACAAATCTTTAATGATTTTCTTTATACATAGCCAATCAAATCATCAGTATCTCTTGAGAGTTCTTCCACCCTCCCCCAACTTAGTGACCTTTATGTAGAATTTTTAAATAATCAGGATTTGGTTTCATTTACCTTTTATTTAGGAAGGTCTCAAAATATCTCGAATAATTTGAATTTACAGTTTTGACTGATTATTACCTAATCAACAAAGCATTGCTAAATATTTTAAACAAATCAGGGTAGCTTTGTTATTAATATTCGTTTTTTTTTTTTTTTACACAGTATATATTTCTAAGGCCAGTCCTATCAAGACAGAAGAAATTTGATGAGATGAATTTTCACAAAATTAAATTCTGATTTGTTTTCTCCAATTAATTGCTCCAATTAAAAATAAAGCAAAAACATAAAAGCTTCTTTCTGTCTGTAGTATTTCTGTATAACTATGGTGATCGCTATTTATATTTCTTCCTTTCAGTTCAGAACATACAAAACAAAGCAGCGTACTTTTCTGCCCAACTTTACAAGGCAATGCATGGTCTTGGGACTGATGATAACACATTGGTTCGCATTCTAGTCTCTCGATGTGAAGTAGATCTGGTACAGATTAAGGAAGAATTCCACAGAAATTATAAACAAACTTTGGGTATGTTTATTAAAGTAAGTATTTGCAATATATACTTTATTGATTTTAATCACTGCCAGGCATTTCTTGGAACTTAGCAAACTTCAAAAGTTGGGGGCAGGTGATTATTGGAATCAAAAAAATTCATGAAAATTGAAATAAGCATCTGTGATATCAGTGGATTGTTACAAAGGAAATTAAGCTATAAGAATATATCCAAGTAACACTGAACATACATGACAGACAGCATAGATCTAAGCATAATAATTAAAAACAGAAAACAGACATTAGCAAAACAGTTTTACTCATGAAATGAAAATGAAACATAGATAGAGCACAAATCATCTGCACTTGGTTTTAGTTTTATCATTTGACCTAGCTTCGCTGAGTCACTTTTCAGTCTCTTTTTAGACTTAACCATTGGATCGTTGTTCTAGCTCTTTATCCCCAATGTTGTCTCTAGTCATTTCTTGCACTGCTTTTGACGCCTCTATCCTGGAAACTCCAATTCATTGTCATCTGAACAAAAGTCTGTTTCCCAAACTGCCATCTAGAACAGTGCACATGCCCTACCCTCCATCTTGAAACTCCTGATCACATTAAGCAACAAGGAATTCCACACATCCTTGATCCAATGTAGGACACAGTGTGGTTCTGGCTTTCTCATATACCTACCTTTCCCATGCATGTACTCTCAATTCTTCATCCAGTTGCCCCATTTCTCTGTTGTTTTTCTTGAATGGACAATTCCAGGATGCATCATCAGCCTGCTGTACTAAGTTACTGCAAGGATCTGAAATCACCATAATCACCCTGCTTGTTTGCTTACTGAGTCCTATGTCCCCTAAAGTCCCAAACGAGAATGTTTTCATTCAGCCAACTATTGGGCTTATTCTGACTGAAGCAGATAATTCCCATTTCTCTTTCAAAACAACAAAGGGAGGATAGTTTTTCACTGGTCATTTTACTGAGCATTATTATCACCGCCTTTTTCAATGCTGTTTTGTCCAAGATGGCTTTGCCCTGGTGGTGCAGATTCACATTTCCAGGGCAAAAAGTTGATCTTATGCATTTTTCAATATCAGCATACTTGTGGAGTTGTTACATTCTAATGATCCACTGATGGGGAATGCTGCTACCTTTATTTCTCCTGGTGTCAAGCCATTTTTCATAATTGTTGATGACTTTGTCATTGTTTCCTTCAGCTTACTCTTTGATGTAAGTTAAAATTTGTAATGTTAACATGGAATTATTTTAACTCAGTTATCCCCCTTACATTATGTCACATGCCCAAATTCTTATTAAATTGTCTTGTTTCTGAAACCTGTATTTTTATATAAATTAAACCTATTTTAAAACACACTCAGAATTATGATAGTGCAGGAACTATTGTTTTTCTTTACCATACAAGATAATTCTACTCTATTATGTTCTTATTAACGTTGTCATGTAATGTAAATACACAATTCTAATTTTTTATTTACGACTAAATAAAAATATCAAGTGTTCACTTCTATAAAGTAATACCCATATAAATATGCAACTGTCTGTCTTCTTCAGGATGACACAAGTGGAGACTACAGGAATCTCCTCTTAGCCCTCATAAAAGAAGAGTAAGCAATGGCCAAGAAAAAGTAACAGACATTTTCCTATCGGGCAGCACATTCACAGAACCCAAGGTACAAGTCCTGTTTGTTCTTTTTACACTAAACGGATGCATTAATAATAAATTATTTAACAGAACATATTTAAATCTTTCCAGACATAACACTATATTTGTAACAAATGTTTTTGAAACTGCAACCCACTGTGTTGTCTTTTAAGGCTCCAAATTATTGCACCTGACCAGAGAAATTAAATTTTCTGTCAATAGCAGGTTAAAATATTCTGACTCTCCATTTTTCAGTATCTGATGTAAGACAGAAATTTATGCTTTCTTTAATAGCTATAATATATATATATAGCAGAACAAAAGTCTAACTGCTTTTTTTTTTCTTACACCATGAGAGAGTATCTTTTCTAATACTGGAGTCTCACCATAAACCTTACTAACAGTGATATCTTTACATTTTAAATGATTTGATTTCTTACTATCAGCAGATTTTTGGAAGATATCAGAAGAATGGGAAAATGTTATTACAGTAGTTTCGAAATATTTCCAAATGCATGGAAAGTTTACAATTAAATGAATACCCATGATAACGAGGAAAACTAATGATTACTACTACTTATTGTACTCAAAAATATTTAGAACTTCAATTTTGGGAAAATAGTAATGTAAAAACATTTTGGATATATCTATGCTAAGTTAACTGCAGAATCCAAATCTGGCTGACTTCATTATCTCAATGCATTCAGATTTATAAATTAGATGAAAGACAAAAAAAAAAAGTTTTTTTCTCAGTATGTTAACATATCAATAAACTTTTTTTGTTATAAAATTGTCTTTACTGAGAGTAAATGTCATACATAAATCAAAGAGAAAGACCAGCAAATGAAAAATTGTTTTTCTTTTTTTTTCACTTGCTGTTATTTTGATATCTATTTTTTTTTTTTTGCTATAATTCAGCCTTTTTAATGACAATGTATTTGAAGAATGTTTTTAAAAGTTCAGTTACTGCATATTAAAATCTGTAATTAGTTTTATCTATTTTTTAGAAGAAACTTACATAAATAAAAATCATATCAATTGCTCATTTACAGAAAACAAAACATTTTTGTTACAATCTGATGCTAGTAATGAAGTTGAACAACACATTAAATGTAAAAATGAACTATTTATTTCAGAGTTCTCTTGTGTGTATACATGTAATACCAAGATGATTTCTGTATATTATATTTTTGAATTCCTGCTCATTCCATTAAAGGTATACAAAATAACTGAAAGTGACCCTAGGAATGGTATCTCTTGAAAACTGTTAGTCTTATTATTTGTAAACGTCTAGATTTTAAATTTATGTAGTTAATAATAAAAATACAATTTTCAGAAACTATTAAAATTAATTTAAACATATCCTTCCTTTATCATTTTGATTAATACAGTATGTAAGGAGAATGAGCTGATACTGTGCAAGCATGATGACATCTGTATATATTTTTTTTTAATTTTCAATTCATAAATGTGAAATTAATTTTTCTTTGTTATAAAACTGACGATTTTAATTTAAATGTTGGTTCATAATTTTCCATCAAATTTAACTGAAAAAAATTATAATTTTAAAGTGATTTTTCTACAAAACGTTTCATTCGGATTTTCCGTCTTGAGAGTTACCTCCCTCTAGTGAATTACCATGTTTTGTTGTTGTTTTCTTTAATTAAAGAACCATGAAATAATTTTGTAGTTTTAACATTTAATAAAACAATAGTAGTTAATTCGTATTTAATACTACAATTTCAATATACTTGTTTATACAGCCAGATGACATGCACAGTTCTCAAATGCTAAACACAACAGATTTATTATTATTATTATACGTGCACAAGGAAATCTTTCTTTAAATATAATCACTAGTGGATTCCACCTCAACAAATCCAGAATAATTTTTTAGTTCTCTGCCATCTGCATAATAAGCTCACTGTTATACAGCTAATAATAAACAACTCAGAACGTATATATATATATATATATTTTTTTTTTTCAAAATAATATTTAAGAAAAAAGTACTGAATGGTGCTGCTTATCCATTCTTAATCATCTTGTTCAGCAACTAACTGTGTCCTCTGAACAGCTCAAAGGACGTAATTTTCAGCGAGTTATCGGAAGTCATCCACCGAGAACATACCCTAGTAAAGAAAGAAAGACAAAATAATAGCAACTAGGTTTGTAACATTAAACAATAATAAAATAAGTAAATTTTAAGCTAATCTTGAAAATAAAAATTAATTTTAAATATCCAGATGACCTAGCCATGTAATCAAACTAGCCTACAGATGTGAAAAGCTAACATCAAATTTATTTACTCATTGTTTAGAGCTCACAATCAGTTGTCTCAAAGTTTGTAAAATCCAGTAATTCAACCGTATCAAGAAAACAGAAGCTATGCAAAAACAACTTTTAAAGTCACGAGCATTTACGTGTGTGGTGGCCAAAATTGCATCACCTTACATCTTAACATTTTGTTTGTATATTACAATATAAAACAGCATTTTTTAACATAATAAAATAAAGCCAATCGTTTGATGTTTACAGTGCCTCTGTACTAAACCTTAATATAGGACCTTCATTTCTTGTGGAGGTGCAGCTACTAAGGACAAGAGGAACAAAAAAAAGGATTTAACAGTTGCAGTATGACTAGACTTAAACAAAGCAACAAAAAAGACTATTGCAATAATTTTGGCCACCAATGAAATAACTTTTAGCTTTGGAAAACTTTATGCATAAAATGAAAAACATCTTGAAAATTAAACTTTGTACCTTTACCTTTTCAACTAATAATTTCTTTAAAAAAAAAAAGAAGAAAGGAAGATGTATCACACAAAATATAAAGGGAGGGAAGCATTTGTAGAGATTTCGTTTTGAAAGCTATTGTCTTATTGGAACTTACTGTTCCCATCAGAAATATGAAACTTTACAAAGATTTCCCCCACCATCTCAATCAAAAGCACAATAAAAAGATTGCACAGTAGGTCATTTCTGAAATGATGAGTAAGGTAACCCAGATAAACATCCTTTCCCTAGACTGTAACATAAGCCTTCACCTACAGAAGCTGACAAGAACACCTTATTAATTTATCAGAACTTTTTATTAAAAACAAACAAACATATCAGAAATGGCTTTATGCCTTGAGAATAGGCTTAGAGCAGCCAGGTTTTCTTTCTTTCATTTTTTAAGATGGAAGGATATATCCTTAAATTTGTATTTAAAGGGTTAACATTATTATTTTATCATAAAGAGCTTAATGTTTTGTTAAATAAAACTTGAAAAGTGCTACAAAAAAAATCGGGTGCACCAAGCAAATACAGCCAACAGTATAACTATGAAACAGCAGCTGTTGTTTTGATTAAAATATAGAATGTATCAAAATAATGTTGGGCTGGCTAGCCCTGTCCACAATAGTATCAGTATGGTTGTATTTTGCTTCACCATCTCAAAATCAAATATCATCAAGCAAGGTAATCATGCAGTAAATTAGGTCAATTCTTAAAAAAATCTATTAGTGGCTTTAAAAAAAAAAGCACAGAGGTATTTTGGTATAAGTACTTCATCTCAATCATTAATTTCAAATATAACACATTATTTCACTTACTTTTGCTCGTCTTAAAATCGAATCCTTGCTAGGATCATATGGATGATCTTTGCTGGGAATTTCCAAGACTGCTGGAATGGGCTGTGTGTGAGAATCAATTATATGGCGAACCATTTCAGCAATCTGTAGATTAAAGCGAAAATGAATTTATCATTTTTACCCAATTTCCAAATACTCAATAAGTTTATTTTATTCGTTTAGTTATTAACTGAAATAAATGAAGTACTTAATATGAAAAGTACAAAGCTCCATGACATCCAAAATTTGAGATCTCTACAACCATCTATAGTGCTAGATAAACGCTCAGTTGTCTTTAAGCTAAAATACCATTTCTTGACAAAAGAAGGTAGATTCTTGCAAGCTAACAACTAACTAGACAAGCCACAAACATGATTTAGCAAGTCAGCTAACAAGTATGTTGCTTAATAATTGCAGTTGTGATCAAAGAACTCAAAAGAAATTTTTAACTACCCAAATCAGTCACTGACGTTATAAAAATTGTTTTAATAAGCAATTTTTTTTTAAATCACATCTGTAGTATTATTATACGTAGACATAAAAAATACTTTATCTCGGTTTGCATCTTTTCATGTAATGTATTAAAACAATAGGAAAAACAGCATCCAGGTAGCTTTGAAATATCTTTAAAGTTGATCGAATATCAGCTTTATGATCAGAATACAATGCATATATCAAAAAGTTAGGCTTCATACACATCCAGATATAAAAGATGCAGCTGATGACACCAAAATAACTCCACTAAAAAAAAGTTAACTCAGGACAACCTATTCTTATGCTATTATTGAGTACTATCTAACATATCAACTGACAGCACCAGATGCAAAGACTAAAGGCATTTGAATGAAAAGAAATACATTACAAATATTAGCAAACTTACATTCTGGTTTATTAGAATTATAGCAATGTCATCTCTCTGTAAAAGTCCTCTGAAGCACTCTTCAATTTCACTAATACTAGTGTCTGTGAAATTTAAAAAAAGTTTCTCAAACATGAATCAATTGATACATAATGTCCAATTACAATAATCTTAACTAATAATAACTGCAAGAAATTTCCAAAATGCATAACAGAATTAGTTTAAAGAATGCTAATAAATGATAACGTGTCAAATATGACAAACCATACAAAAATCCTACACGAGATGCAGGTGTGAAAATTTATAAACTAGCACAAAATTTACTTTGTGGGCAGGATAAATAATCAAACAAAAAAATTTTAATTAGCATAACAAATTCATAAAGTCAAATGCATGTCAGTGGTTATTTATACTGTCACTGTGTGTGACTCATTTTAACTTCTGCAATGATAATATAACTTACCAAACCGAGAGGCTCAAATGCCCATTCACTCTTAGTTATTTTGCAATATTATGACACAGTTTATATCCCCAAGCTTTATCTAGTTACTGAAATAATACATCAAAAATAAAATTCAGTAAAATTGAGAGACACTTACGAAAATAAATAAGTTAAACTTTACTTACTCTTGTCTACAACCAAAAAATTAGGTTGCCTATTCTTATTGACTTCGCCAATACCACCAAGAAGAAATCCTACACATGTATCCTAAAATAAAATTTAAAAAAACAGGAAGTGAATAGTAAACATTTAGCTGTCAACTACTCAATCACAAACTGCATCCACGTCCGTCGGTTTGCTAGCATAGCGTCACTCGCACCATTATCCGGCTGTTGTTTAAAATTCCCAGATGGGGGTTTACAATTAAAAGCATCTCCAATCTTGATCCTAAATGCTCTTGCGAATTTCTGATGGCAGACCATTCTCGTCCCAGGTAATTAGTGCGAAGAAGCTGCACCCTTGTTGTTGTTGTTTAAAGCCCTTGCCTCTCCTCTCTTGCTTTTGTCATAAACTCTACAATCACTGGTTGCTACCTTATACCTTGATTAGTGGTTGAAAAGGGGGACATCTTAAGAGACAGTGGAGGAAAGGGTTCGTACATCTTAAGAGACAGTGGAGGAAAGGGTTCGTACATCTTAAGAGACAGTGGAGGAAAGGGCTCGTACATCTTAAGAGACAGTGGAGGAAAGGGTTCGTACATCTTAAGAGACAGTGGAGGAAAGGGCTCGTACATCTTAAGAGACAGTGGAGGAAAGGGTTCGTACATCTTAAGAGACAGTGGAGGAAAGGGTTCGTACATCTTAAGAGACAGTGGAGGAAAGGGCTCGTACATCTTAAGAGACAGTGGAGGAAAGGGTTCGTACATCTTAAGAGACAGTGGAGGAAAGGGCTCGTACATCTTAAGAGACAGTGGAGGAAAGGGCTCGTACATCTTAAGAGACAGTGGAGGAAAGGGTTCGTACATCTTAAGAGACAGTGGAGGAAAGGGCTCGTACATCTTAAGAGACAGTGGAGGAAAGGGCTCGTTCATTCATCGGCCGAACTTCCTCAGAATTGAGCGTTTACCGAGCTCGAGGTCGGCCAGGAACATTATCCGATCTAGTTTCTAGCGGGTTACAAGGTTCGCAGCACGGCGGCTTTGTTATCACTAACATCACCATCGCTAAAGTCACCGGAGGACTGAACTCAGCTACACTAGAACTCGGGGGGGGGGACCAGTACGACCGCATACAGTCGGCTACACCGGACTACGGATAGGAGGCGGTCCCCACATCACATGCGCAGCAGTTCAAGTCAGTCGCTGTAAACACCAGATCGTGCGCTCCCGAATGCAATTTATAAGAGACATATCTATAAGTCTCGGTTGGTACCTCGTCACCGATAACAGCAAGCAGCTTGCCTTTCGCAGTCGAATGTCCTGCCATGATCACGAGTGAGACGGAAGGGGGAAGTACGTGGCTCCATCTGACGCCCGTGCGGGTTGTCCAAGGAAAATTAATCAGGCTTCTTTCCCAACACAACAATTATTACTGTTGCTGATGTCATCTTCTGACAAAATAATGGGAAAACTTTATTTTAATAGATTTTTTTTTTTTCTTTTTTAGAATTAAATTATTGGCAACGATTTTTAAAAAATTTTTAAAGTGCATATTTTGTAAAAATCTTAGTTCTCAAATTTAGTGCTTCCTTTCTGTTCAGCTTATGCTTGCTCGACCAGATCATGAGTATATATATATAATATATATAGAGGTTCAAAATATTGCCTATTAATTCCTTTTTTCACAATCCCAGAAGATCCCTCAACAAGTCTTACAAAGTTACCTAAGAGAAGCGGCCTTTCTTTCGAGTTTTTTAATGAAAAATGGCATTGCATTTTTTATAAAAGCTAGCCAAGCCACCAGTGCAACCCCATGTCATTTGGGATGACAAGAGTTTCTTTTTAAAGAATTATTGTGTACTTCAGGTTATGTTGACATTTGCAGACTATGGGGAAAAGACTGCATATTCCAGTGTTTACTGTCCATTCTACATTACACAATAAAAACCACTAACACTGGATTTTTCAAATAGTTTTTACTGCAACCGACAAAAAGACAGACAAGGCCCAGATAACATCGGTGTTTTTTGTTGCTGGTATAAAAAGATACAAGGTAGAAAGTGTCCCTGATATAGGTAGTTTCAGCTATCATCTTGTGAAAGACAACATAAACAAGACAGACATTACATAAATCAAGAAAAGTAATGTTGTGACAAAATCAAAGACATTCCTTCATTCAGGCATCTTTAGATAAAGTTAAACATGATGACAGTGCAAGTGCTTTCAAATCTGACTTTTGTTAAGTCCACAATAGAAAAATGTAAATTGTTTCAGAAAAACCTTACCATTTTGTAGTATTAAATGGGTCAGTTTTACCCCATCCATTTTATATTTTTATAAATTTCTTTGATAAATAATGTCAAACTATCAAAATGAGTTTTGAAATACCTGGAAAAATTAGAATTTTCATTAATAAGAATCATCATATATAACATAAAATTAATAAATTATGCAACGTCATCATTTCCTTAATTCTACTGGATGCAAAAACATATAAGAGAAATCATAGAGCCCCACCAGAATAAAATGAGCATCCATGAAAATAATGGAACAGCTCAACACAGTAGAGCTGGCAGAATATCAAAGATATTTCATACAGTTGGTGCATGTGATATCACACTGTCCGATGATGTGACCGCATGTAAAGACTGATCAAAGAGGCAGATAGTGCAGAATCTTGGATTCACAAATGGAACTGCATAACAATGTTAGTTTTCATCAGGCAAATTAGAGTAACAAACCTTCAACCAGAATGGCCATCACTGGCTATAGAACAAACCAAGAGCATGCAAGCAAAGGTCCAATCCACACAAAAGTCTTGCAGACATCAACAATACTTTAAATGCATCACAACATACAGCTCAGCATTATTTGCATTAAATGAGCTACAAAAGAAGTGTCATTTGATGAAATACCTGCTTGTGGAAGACAATGTGGAGCACAGATTTGTGGGCTCAGAAATGATATGAAAAACTATGGCATTTTAATGTCTGTTCTGTGCTCTGAAAAATCTGTTTAATCAATTCACTCACCTCAAATGGAAGAACATGACTTGAAGAAAGGTTAGTCAAGTATTTCAGGCAGCCTGCATATATCCCATGGTTCAACAGGGTGATTCCAGCATGGTGGTGTAGGCAACAAATTTGGGTGCTCGAAAGACTAAAACTAGTGTTCATTGAAGATAGGTATGTATGCAATAGGATTCATACTATTCTATATAATCATCTCATGCTACTTATCCAGTATGCAGTTCACAGCAAATTTGCTGCAAGATGATTGTGCCATTTGGCTCACCTGCAAAACCACTACCCTGAGAGACAAGGAAGGCTGCAGGTTTTTTCCCTGGGCACCTAAAAGCTCTGACATTGATCTGATTAGACATTTGGAAGCACTCAACTGCCAACTGCAAAAATACATGACCAATGAACTTTGGCAAAATTTGGATCATACTATCAAAGTATCTTTGCATCAATGACACAAGTGGCCTGCCTTTTATGAGGCACGTGAAAAGGGTACTAGATATTAATTTCATATTTTCTGATATTCTTTACAACTCAGTATATATACATGCCACAATAAAATTATTTATACTTCAAGGGTTCCCATTTTCTTCTGGCAAAGTTCTGTATAATACATAAATCTAGTACAACTCCCTTTTCATTCAATGCAAGTATCATTTATGAACTGTATTTTCAGTAACTCAAGAT
Organism: Nautilus pompilius; assembly: GCA_018389105.1. Classification (NCBI taxonomy): domain Eukaryota; kingdom Metazoa; phylum Mollusca; class Cephalopoda; order Nautilida; family Nautilidae; genus Nautilus; species Nautilus pompilius. The sequence goes on along the minus strand of JACATO010000968.1, from coordinate 110,329 downwards.
ACTGAAAACACATATAGAACACAACATTCTACTTGTGACAAAAGGTACTAACTCAGTTACAGATATTGCAATGAGTTCTGTAGCAAAGCACCATCATTTATGCATTTTGCAAAGTCCAACTTTAAAATTCTGAAAGGTATTACAGCATACAGTATTCTAGAAATGCTGAATAAGTTTCATTTCAATAGCTGTTTCTTAGTAATGGTCAAAATCATACAATTTTGCTTAGTATTTCAAAAAATCCAAGCCTTTATTAAAATACAAAAGCTAATGAAACAAAAAAAAAAAAAATTCTACTTTCAAAGATATCCTTTATTTCCATCCCCACCATGCAATAATAATAATAATAATTAATAATATAAAATTATAGAAAAAATATTTTTCAACAGTAGCAATGGAAGATATTATTCAATATTATTTCTTAAATTTTCTTTATTAAGATCTCAGTTAGTTTTGTCACAAAATTTGGCATGTCTTAATATTAACTCCCAAATTAATTTTTCTTCAATTTCAGTTCCTTTGCTCAATTCCACTTCTGTCAATTCAATCAACTGGTGAATTTCTCTTGTGATTATTACTACTTCTTTCTTTCTGGTGTCCAAGCAATTTGCCACAACAATCTATAATAAAACAAACAGAAATAATAGTAGTTTTTTTTTCTATTCAGAAGTTGAAGTATCATAACGAAAATCCAGCAGTTAGTAATCAATGGTAGAAAATTTGTTACCATTGCCATTGCAAAAAATAATGCATAGTACTTCACGTACAAAGAAGCACAATGAAAATGCATAGAACTGCTTGGAGTTGTGAAACTCAGGGTAAGTAAAATCAACTGACATGACTTACTGAGAAGTGGGTTGTATCAACATGCTAAAATCCTTAAAATAAATAAATTAGTTTTTTTTTCCTTCAAGCACTCTCCGTCCTTGTTTCACGTCCTGATATGGTCTGCAGAAAATGTCACAATCATCTCTCATGCAGTAAAATACAATACTTTGGAAAAGGAAATGAAGTCAAAGAATTTATTCTACCAAGCAGACAGACCAATTACATCAGTGGCTTTTATACCTGTTAAGTAAATATCAAAATATTTTTTTTTTTTCATTTTAAGAGGTTGAAAATGGAATTCTACTGGTCATATTTTACCCACCTGTTTATCGCATGGCATATACTTTACTGCTGTAAATTCTCTAAGACATGGCATAAACTCAGATGACATGATCCATCATTAATACAATAAATCCTCACTATTCCAGACAAAGTCCAGCCTGGAGTGACCACATGGTTTTTGTCGTGACATGCAAACTTTTCATTTTTGCTAAGTAGCAATGTTTAAAATGTGTCAAAAGATAGAAAGAAGAGTGCAGAGAAAAGAAAACATGTCCATAAAAGGTGCTAAAAATTTTTAAAAATTATATATTGGATAACCAGACATCCTCTCCCCTCAATTAGTCCAGATTAGCAAGGGTTTACTGTAAATGTATCATTTTTGCTTAAAAAATTGTGTTATTGTTATCCCATCAATTTAACAACTGACAAAATTTACATTGTATTATGAAACTTAGTAATACATAGAAAACAAATTTACTGTCTGAAATACACACAAAAACATTTTTTGATTAGTCCAGTAAGCATTTAATTAAATACAGAAAGTTAGTATATTACTTTAAAAATTCATTTTGAAATATTTAATAATATTCATTAAATGCTGAACTACACACAGTACCATACCATATTAATTTGGCCACTCCAAAAAATTTATGATCTAACCAAAATTTATATAATTCATGTGTATTATGTATACTGGATATACCATATGCAAATCCTGAGATATTTAACCAAAGTCGTGTTATAAACTGTTCAGCATGGCCAAGGTCATTGAAAGATTGTTAAAAATTTCAACATTTCTTGTGAATCTGTCACCAATATTATCGTAGAGTTCACTGATGAAGCAGTGTCAGGATTCTCTTGCTGATATCAGCCATGCAATTGAAATGAGCAAAAGATTGGTTGTGTCCCTTCCATCAACTTGGCTACAGATGGCATGTTGCACATAAGAAACTCTTTTTTCTAATAGAAATAAATTGTTTTGAAAGGTCTGGTCAGAAGGCATCTCACAAAACCCTCATTGGCAGTTAGGTACTTTTCTCTCGAAATCTCATTGATATATTGCCAAAGAGGGTAAGATAATTTTGTGCAGCAAAAAGTGACCCAACCAAGTAATAACAAAGAATTTCATCATTCTATACCTGGTTCTTAATTGGAATTTTCTGTAGCAAACTAACATCTGAATAAAGAAATACCCTTTTTTAAAAAAAAAATAATAGAAAGTTGACAGACTTTCAGTAAGGTACATTAATAAGATGACTTTAATAAAGCATTGGTCACTTAACCCTTTCTGTTCACTATCATACAAGAGCAGACAAAAGTATACTAAACATACTAGTTCTTTCAAGCCTTACCTGATGTCTGTATTGTTCTAGTGCCTGTTGTGCTTTCCTTATCAACAACTTTTTGTCTGTTTCAAGCTTTTAAGAAAAGAAGAAAATTACTAAGGTTTTTTTTTATTGTTCTACAGAAAAATCTTCAATTCAAAACTAATAAACAGAAAACAACAAATAACCTATCTACAACCATAAACAATAAGAGTATGCAAGTAAAACAACATGCAATGATGAATACAGTTAGAGATAAAGACATACTGATAATTTTCAACAGCAAAAAAATACAAAACCAAACAGTTAAAGACAAAAAAATCATTCTAGTATTGATAAAGACATCTCTTATAAAGTGTTATCAACTACCAAAATGAAAGATCTAAAATTTATATAATTCATATTAAGTAAAGAACTTATATATGTTGCATCATCAGTACATTATTTTCAGTGTCAGTCATCAGTTTAATTTTTTCTAATTTTATTCAGCATACCTTAAATACAATGGAATACAAAAGCAGTGTTTTTGTGAAGTTTTTCTTTAAAAAAAAAGGTAACAACATCCTACTACCAGTAATAATGGTGTGCAAGACATAAAAATTGAACTCAACCAATCAATGTTAAACTCTGATTGTGTCTAAATAAGGCATAGAATGAATTGACAAAAGTGCATTTGTAGAAACAGATGAGTAGTATGCACTGACTGGCCATTTTATAAGGACCTATACCTAATAATGGACTAAGCAACCTTCTGTCCAAATAATAGCTGTAACAATATGGCATGGAATCTATAAGGTGTTGGAAGGTCTCCTAGAGATATTTCCCCATTCAGTCGTTAATATTCTATGCAATGGATGTAGCAAGTAGACAGAGGATCCTGATGTGATTGAATCTTTCAAGTTAATTCCACAGATGCTCAACTGAATTGAGATCAAAGGACTGTGCTGGCATCAATAGATGGACTTGATCAAAAATGATGCTGAAATAAGCTTTGACATTCAATCTACTTTCTAAAAAAAGCCAAAGAGCACAGAATGTGTCAACAAAACATGCCCAAAATCATGACTCCATCCCAGTTGTGCAAAAGAGGGTGGATAATGCATGAGTCAGACCACATCACCTTTAGCCAGTCCTTAGTCCAATGTCTACATTTCTTACACCACACAAGGCATCTTTTCATGTTGGTGACTATAATCAGTGGCTAATGCAGTGCTCTCCTACTGCCATAGTCCATTCATTGCAATGTTCTTCACAAGGTAAAACTGGAGGCAGGTGTGGAAGACTTGTACTGAATGTCTCTGTTAAATGGTTTGTTGTTTAACAGCTGAACTTTAATATTCTATCTTACTGTCTTTCTTCTCTTTCTATCACTGTATTTACATCCACAATTCCCTCTCTAACATTTTCTTCCCTTTTACCATTACTTACACAAATGACATGAGTTTTGGAGCAGTGTACCAACAGAACTATCTTGGCCAATGTGGCACCTGTGAGATGTGCCACTATCATGCCTGTCTTTGCCTTTCCCCACATGTCAGACTAACTGCAAATGTAGTTGTCCAAGTTAAATATAGTGCTGTCAGATTATGTGATCAACCTTATTTACATCTGCAGCTCTATTAAGACCTATATACCCTTGGGCCTGACCTAAGTGGCCAGCCAGTGTTTACAGTATCTTTCAAGAGGTATTAAAAGAAAATTTGATGAATTAAATGTTTAATGTCTGTTACACATACCCATAATTAAAAAAAATTACTCTAGTTATGCAATTGTATATAATAAAGGTTGTGAAAGTGCTGTTTTGCATTTTCAATAAATTAACTCTCTTTCTCAACTCAAACAAGGATGGTACTGTGTGTGTGCCAATGAGACAGATCTCTATAGCAATTTCTGGGATACATCCACAGACATTTCAATTGTCTGAATTTTGCCATTATAATAAAATAAAAGAAAAATGATCAAAGTATTCTAAATAGATACAAAAAAAACCTTAAAAGAAATGACAAATGCTTCAGGCGCCCAATCTTTCACCAGTGGTGCCAATAGTTTAGGTACCAGTTGAAGGGACAATTGCAAGGGTCCATTTGAAGACTGAACCTTGTGTTCTGGCTGAAAATAAAACAAAATAGTAAGTTCATTAAGTGAACCATTATTCGAAATCCTAATTTCTTCACTTTTGAAGATACCTACACGAAACTTAGTATGCATCATTTAAGCAGCCAACAAATTAAAAAGCACAGGTATTTCTTTACCTGGGAAAAAATGATGCTATAGTAACAGTGGCCATTTTTGATTTAGAGGCGATACTTGTTGCAACTCCCTGAAGGAAATAAGAGCATGCATATAAAAACTAGCAAATGGAGTTTGTTCAGTGATGTAACCACTATACAGGGTTATTCAAAAAGAATGAACCGATTTCATGACGCATTACTTCAGTTCTCAAGCATCGTCATGGAATGAGTCAGTGACCATTTAAAAGAGTTTTCTAAGTTTTGATTGACTGCCACAGGGGCGCTGTAGTCGCATCATTCCTCTGGCAACGTTCAGTTGTTTGTTTACCCTCAGAATGGCAAGTCCTCAGCAAAAAGCATTCTGCATTCTCGAGTTTGCGAAAACAAAATCGGTTGTCACGGTGCAGCGCGATTTTTTCTTATGGGGATATGTAAAAGATCGCGTTTATGATCCACCGCTACCCACTAACCTCGATGACCTTAAACATCGAATAACAACAGTGATCAACTCAGTGAATAGTGATATGCTGATACGCATCTGGGAGGAATTCTCTTATCGCATTGATGTTGCCCGTGTTGCAGGTGGTGGCCACATTGAACACTTGTAAGACAGGAAATAAAACTTGATTGTGAGTAGAATACCTGTGACTTAGCTGGAGTTTTCTATTGCTTTTCCTTATTAAAATATTGCGTAATGAAATTGGTTCATTCTTTTTGAATAACCCTGTATTTCTATGAGAAAATATGTATTTCAGACATCACCAGGTAGTGTCACATTTCAGGATGAAAAGTTCTCATTGCATCCCCTCCAGAATTAATATAACTTGGAATATTGCAGAATTATCACATAAGAATTTTCCTAAATATCTCTGTTCTGTTCAAAATTTGGGCAAAATCTGTCCTTACCTAGAAAACAGCTTCAAGTAATTTTTCAACTAGAAAGCTTTTGGAAAACACTACTCTCATACAACCTGCCTTCAGAGCTTTCTAGTTGTTCAGTCTCACATAAACAAGTAAGAGCACAAACTCAGCAAGTTGTCTTAGCATGGTCATCAGCTTCAGACTGAGATTATTTAATCCATTCTGTTCAGTATTCTTCATCTCAGCAGTCTTCAATGTATGTGACTGCCATCAAATCCATTATCTCTGCAAGTTATTTTCATCCTCTACTGAACTGGAACACAGCTATGTCAAGCTCAGAATCCATGCAAAATTCCACAGAATTGTTTTCTCTCAATGGTTAAATTTCACTGTTGTTGCTTGAATTTAATGCCATCATAAAGATGGTGCTTCACACTTTTCAATGGCATATGGCATGTGTAGATTAGTTTACAAGAAAAGTATGAACAGTTTGCTTTAATTTTTTTTTTAAAAAGGACTTTTCTTAGATGATTTGAAAATCAAAAGCGGTGATTTATCACAAAAAAGGCATTCTTGGATGGGGAAAGTTACTTTAAAAATGTTAGTTGGTGATGATTTTTTTCAGTTCAATTATGCCAAAATGAATGTTTCCACTGTTTTGTGCTATTCATCCAGTTAAAGCTTTCAACTCCCAACAAAATTTTTCAATTTAAAACTTAAAATTCAAGTGGATCAAGAAATAAAACAAAAGAAATTAAATGCTTACCTGTAGAGATAACTATACCATTCAGAAACAAATTTCTATAAACCATGCCTCTGACTTGAGCAAAAATTTTAACTAAAATTAGCCAGGTCTCAACAGAAAAATAAAAGCAAACAGCAGCAGCTACGATTTCATTTGAAAGACATTTCCAGAGTTTGATGATTTTAAAAATCAATAAGCTATGCAGTAGGTAATTTTAATTGTGTTTTTTTTCAACAGTATTAGTAATAATAAAAGTTTGTTTAACAATTCTGCAGTGAAAGCAAATGAATATTTCAGTTTTTATTGTATCTGTTCTTGATAAGAATTTTTTTTATTTTCATATTGATAGTTTTCTTTTTTATTACAGAGACGTCGAGTAACAAAGCCATGACCTAATGAAAATATTAAAACTAAAAATCATGCACACATGCCATCCAGCTATCATAAGTCTCCATGTAAGCTAAATAGTCCACATGCAATAACCTCTATATTCAAATACATTAAAAAATCTTATTATTTTTCTTCTTTAATTTTATGAACAACAAACATTTTATACAGTTACCAGGAAACAGCAGCAAGTGTTAAAACATCCATTCATTCAACCAGCTTAGTTTATACTTTCAAAAATGCAATCTTAAAGAGATGGTTACAGTAACCAGGGTGTTGACCATATTTAGTAAATAAAACTACTTCAACAACTTATGATAGTAAAAGCTCTGATCAGTTTAATAAACAACTAACCTACTTTCATTTAAAACAGAAGTTTTGCTTGCCTAACCTTACCATTTCATCCTTGGGAATGTAAAAGTCTGAAACTGCAGCTGCTAGATAGAGCATGGCTCTCTCTTTTAGAACCCTCAGGATTTCTGACGATGCTCTTAACAAATGAAGATATTCTGTTAGTGTTGTAAACTCAACAGATAGCAACATTCCACTACTCATCACCTGCTGGTATTTAGATAGTATGGGAGCCACCTTGCTGGCATACTTATCACTGACTAAAAATAGAAAAAAAAAAACAAACAAAATTGTCAAAGTGGAATTACCCTGCCAAAAAAAAAAAGAATTATTATTTAAATTAATGTAAAATGACTACACATTTCAACAGAGTATTTTATATTATTAAAAGATGCATTAATGGATAAGCATGACATAAAAAGTTGGTAACACTGGTAATATAATCAGAATGCTTTTTTTTCTTATTTTATTCTGCAGAACAAAATTAAATGATTAAAACAAAACATTAGCAAAATATCATTTACAAAATTGCCTAATCAAAAGGTACTGATTTGTTATAATAGTATGGTGACTAACCTAACATATAGTGGACTCTGTATAGGCCCTTTTTCCAAACCAACATTGGTTTTTTAACGCTACAGAAGACACCATTGCTGTTTAAACTCTGCAGAATCTGACCTGTTCAAATTCCAACAATCAATATTGGTTCCAAGTGATATTTTATACAGAAAACACCTCTTAGTAGTAAACCATTGATGTCACAACCAGTTTGTAACATCTGATAGCTGATTCAAAGCAGATAAATAGCTATGGAATTATGGATTGTTGGTTACCACAACTGGGTGGGGAACAATGAATGCAACACATCCTTTGAATATATCAGTGAAATAGTAATACTAAGCAAAATGCATGCAAATTTTCTGGTAACAATTTTGCATTAAATGCTCATTTATTTTAAATAAATGTTTTGTTTTCTTTAATTGTATTTCTTATCCCATCTCAAAGTATTTTCAAAAGTGCAATTACAAAATATCAATATTTTGCACCAAAACCAAAATTTTTGACATTTATTAAAAAAATCCTATGACACCACATTCTATATGATAGAAAGAAAACAACTGCCATGTCTGAAGAGATTTAGATGAAAAATAAGAATGCTGTAAACGGACAAAATTGAAAAAAGGTTGACTAAATCACTTTTTGTTTAATCTAAAAACATTATTTAAAGAAGAAAATTTGTAGTGACAGACAACTAGCGCTAAAGTATATTTTTCATTAAAAGTTACATTTTACCAAAAAAAAAAAAAGAGAGAGGAAAAACTTTCATTTTGATCCAGAAGCTTCCTTAACCCTTATCTCCAGCCAAATCTACTCTAATTTTACATCTTGTAAATTCTACACACTAAGTAAATTCTTTTATAGTTGCTCTAAAATACTTTTTTTTTTTTTGTTTACCTAAATCTTAATTCCATGGCTGTTAAAGCTAGTGCAAGTTAACAAAAGTCTACCATGTTGGTCTCTTTGCATGTTTGTAGCCATAACAGCTAGTTTTAGATATCTGTTGTGGTTTATCTTTGATGTTTGCACTGGTGCAATCTAGTTCAACTGCAAACTGTGACAATAAAAGCAATGTAGAATGTATAGTTGGTGTTTGCTATGCTATATGCTTTACTGCTAAGAAACAGGAATGACAGCAAAACATTAGACTATAAAAGAACCAAAAGAAAATGTTTTTTTAGCTGTACTTTAATACTCTAAATCTTTTAAATGCAATTAAAGTTCTCTATACACGAACATTTTAAACATGCTGCATTAAAGATGCAATTACTTCAAACTAAAACTGTCAGTTCTTCAAGTATGAACTACAGACATGCATAAGAGAATTTCAAACAACAGGCTGACATTCACATTTATGCAAATTAATTAAAGTCAAATTAATCAACTTACCAACAACTGATGATTGATCACTGCCACTCTCATCATTCCTTATTTCCAAGATGGAAAGTACATTGTAGCGGGAAAAGTGCCGAGAAAATGGCTCAAGACTTCTAGCCCTATGCAAAAATATCACTGCATAGCCATGCTTCAGAAAATTTCTAATTTGAATGAAGGAAAATAGCAACTGAAAAACATTCACTTTTCTCAAATGCTGAAAAAGTAATTTTTGTGCGTGTATAAATGCACAAAACTAAATTTTACATATTAAAACTAATGTTCATTGTGGTTTCAAAAAGTTATCATCTCTACAAAATGTTCTTTGTCATGTTCACAATAGACCAAAACTGCTAATTTTGTTGCTCAGATGTTCTAGTGGCTATGTGTAGTGTATCAACAGTCTAGGTTTTTCACAAAATTTCTACTGTATGTTCCATTTACCACCTAAATTTCTCAAGCCACTAGCAGAAAACAACCTAAAAATGGACTAAGGAAATCCATAACCAGCTAGTAACAACAATAAAACATAGTTAACATTATTTTCTTTTAAATTTTTATGCATCCTAAACCACAACATGGATGAAATAGTTCTAGAAGTACCACAAACATCTGTGTACCTTTAGAATACCTGTTGCTTTGCAATTTCAATTAGAATTTTGTTTACTCAAATATCCTTATCTAAAATTTGTTAGAGCTTCATATCAAAGTAATAATTCCTCAATAAAGTTCAGTTTAAATAAAAACATCAGAAAGTTAAAAACTTAATTTCAAAACATTTCAAACAAAATTACTTAGAAAACACATTTTTATACTTTCATTCTCCTCATCAAATCATTCTTAGCTCCACATCATACAATTCTGAAAAGCTCACCTTGAAGAAAAATATATTTTTAAAAAAAAAGAGATATTCCTTCTTTCAAAACTAATGTTGCATAATGTGCATAGTGTTCCATAATTCTCATCTCAAACAGAATTTATACACTTTATCAACTCAACTTTTCAAAGATTTCAAAGTGTCACTTTTGATAATACAATGTAGCAGCTACTTCAAAAAATAGTAAATGGTTCTTAATTTTTTAAGATTCTGTAGGATAGTAACATTAGTACATTCTTCAAAATAATCATGAAAGTTATCTGCCCTCAAATAAAAATCAAGTTCTCCAGAGAAGTCTATAGACCATTCCGCAGTTCTTTTGAAACCATGGTCTAGTGTTGCAAACTTTTTTTTTAACCAGGACTGCAGATTTGCTTTGTTGAGAAGTTGCATCAATTATAACTAAAGACTATAACTTTTCAAAAATCCATTATTAGTAGTTATGGTGCTATAATATTTCTACATGTATGCTAAGAAAAACCACAAACCAGAAAAAATATTATGATCAGAGCAAATATGAATCTCTATCTGCAGTGGTGTTTATTATTTCATTGCTGCAATAAAACTTGTCACTGACATAATTTTGTGAAAAATAAAAAATTCATTTAAATTAAGTACCATTTCATGAAGCCATAACTGAAGTGAACCACCAGAAAAGTTGCAAAAAAGATACTCTGCTGAAGCTGATCCCCTGGTACCTAAGCTGAAGTTGTCGATGTAACGAACTGTCTTGCTTTCAAGAGGAACAATGGTACCACCAGACTGGAAAATTTACAGACATGTATGCACTGTTGAGAAGAAAAAAAAACATTTCGGGGGTTCTCTCATAATTTTTTGTTATATAAATAGTTACTAAACATTCTACACTGGTTATTATCACATTTTGTTATCATCATCATCATCTCAGATAATTGTGTGACTATTTTTAAGTACAAAGTGATCTTTTCAGAATTTTTCAAGGTGTTCAATCTATTTTCCTGATGTGGTTTTGATGCTAAAGAAAACTTTAAATAATTGTAATTTGCCAATTAAATATTTGTACAAACACACCATATTCATTGTAACTGCCACCCAGACATTTAAGTTGGGCATGGGCAATTATTGGGAACAAAAAAAGTAAAAATTCTTTTGAAAATAAAATGAAGTCAAAACCTTCTATGATGGAAAAATGGTCTATGCATCTTTATGTAGGAAACTAAACTGTATGAAAATTTCTCCAAATGAAAGTACACGCCAAATAACAACTTACATGGTAGACAGCATAGATGCAATGAAAGAATGAAAAGAAAACAGTAAAAAGATTATTGAAGCAATTTTACTCATAGCTGCTTTATCAGTGATACAGGGAGAAATAGTTTCACAACAGAGTAATCTGAAAAGCAAACTGACCTGGTAGTATCTCTGTGGTAAGAAAGAAAATAATACTAACAAAACATGAATGGAAAAAAATCAACATCTAGTTTTACTGAGTCAGTTTTCAATATCACTGAAGACTTTGTTGCAGAACTGTTGCTCTTGCTCTTCATCTTTAATGTTATGTCTCATCACTTCTCTTCAATCCTGCAATGTGAATTCTGAAAATTCCAATTCATCGTTATCTGAATCTAAATCCATGTTTCACAACACAGTTCCTGATGACATCAGGAGATAAGGAATTCCATTTGTGCTTGACCAACCAGAGGTGGCATGGCTCTGGTTTTTACATCCATCCTTTGTGTACTCATGCTCTCCATTTACTTTCCATGTTCCATTTCTCTTAGTTACTTCGCACATGAACAGTTAATTACAGGATACATCAGCTGGTCGTATGTAATAAGCTAATGCAAATATCCTGCACATTTGCTTACTATCTCTTTTACTGCCTCAGTCCAGTGTGATCACATGATCAATGATGCAATAATCACATGCAAAAAAGAAGCACTTTCAAAAATATTATTAAACAAGGTAATGCTCCATGAACACTGGTGATACAAAGTAGGAAGGAACATCAACAAATGATAAGAAAATAAACAAATTGTTTATCTATCACTGGTGTAGATACTTACAAGTGAAATAAACTGAAATAGGCTACAGTTGGTTCAAATTAAGATAGCTGATTTTCATTTGGCATATGTAAATACAAGTATCAAGAGTCAGTGTCTACAAAATAAATTCTTTGATAGATGATTTTGTTGAGCCAAAATATTCCTCAGGGGAGTATATTTGAGAATGCAGACAAACGAGTGTTTGTTTACTTTTCCTTTTTTAGAGCTTTTTTGAGTGATGGAGTGAGAATAGGCATTTATTGGAATGTGGGTGGCAATCAACCAATGCAGTGTGCATATCCAATTGTGTAAGTATAAAATAAGCTAAATTTCAAAATAGAACCCTGTAGCTTTTTAAATCATAACACTGAATTTCTCAGTGACAATCTGTTTCTGACAGACAAGGCCAGACATTTGGTCACATATACCCATCCCCAAAAGGTGGATGGAAATTGCGTGGCTCCAGAAGTACCACAAGCTTTCATGGCTCTACCTCAAACAAACAATACTTATCATTCTTACGTTACAATGACCAAACATCTACCTGCACCGAATAAACCCCCCCACTCTTAAAAACATTAGAGTTTTATTTCAATTTTTTTTTTTTAAAAAAACAGTCAATGAAACTGCTCCTAATATCATCACACTAAGTCAAGACCGCTCCAGTCATAGTAATCCCCTCTTTAAAAGATCAAGAATAATAATTTTTTTCTTAATGTAATATTCACGCTTCTACTACTAATCTGCTGTAACATGGACGTTCAAATGAAACCTGGCCTAAAATGGCATCGCCGTAGATGCTGTCCGGCCGGGTTTCATTTGAAGTACGATGTATTATTATTATTATTACCGATTTTTAACAGCGAATAGTGCTTTCAGATTCATTTTACCACTGATTTACGAGAACCATTACTTAATTAGTTGTGTTTATGTATTAACTTCTGCTTTATGTCATTTTAACCTTCAACGGTTAATTATGCCAGTAATTATAGCAGCAGCAGCACCCTGTCGTTGCCATTACTGTTGGTGTTCCTCGTGCTAGCACTGATGTAGACCCATCCACATCACCTCAACAACAATTACTATTGTTATTATTGTTATTATTATTATAATAATAATTTAAGAGTCTTTAAAAAGTAAATAATTCCGACGTAGCGAGAGGATGAGGAGGAGGTGGGGGAGGGAAATCGCAGTACTCACTGACACGAGAACAACTCTGGTGTCGCAGGACTGGTGCCTTTCCACAAAGGACCTTATCCTCGAACTTTTCTCTTCAAGTTTATCGGGAATTGACATCTGTCGGAAGAAACTCTTCGGATCCAGCTCCATGATGATATAAAAAAGCCAAAAAAGGGGGCAGTTCTCAACGTGGGTCAGAAGTAATGCGACGGTCGTACATAGCCCGACCACATCCGGCAGCGCTGGCGAAAGCGAGGCTCGTCCAAAGAGTAAACCGTTGCCATTAGCTACCGTAGATTGTGTACATGGCTCAGCGATACAATGCGAATGACATTTTTACTCATCTCTCTCTCTCTCTCTCCTTTTTATTTTTTTTAAATATTAAGAGGATGATTTCCTTTTTAATTTTTTTGTTGTTACAGTTTTAATAAACTTAGTTTTTTTTTTTTTTTCGTTTCGTTTTACTTCAAATTAAGTTTACTGTCAGCAAAGTTAGAAAACGTTACCTGGAGAGGACTAAACTCATCGCCTGATGGATGATTTAATACAGATATTAATAGTAATAAAAGTGACTAATTAAGGTGCTGGTGTGGCTTGTAGCCTTAGTAGGATCAGTATCAACAGAATGGGTAAAATGATGTTTATGGGTAGGCATTTACATTGAAGACGAGTTCAATGTTGCAACAGGTAGGTTAGAGATGCTGTTAAAGAACCAAGAACAGCATAGAACAACTTAGTAGATATTTGTTTATTTTCTGGCAAACGTTAACCAGTGATGAGTAGAAATTTTAAAAGGTTGGACACGCATAACCAGGTGAGAATGTAGATTTCTAACAAGGCTGATATGAATTTGCTAAATGTATGGCAGGCATGGTGGACAACAATGATAATGGAAATCAGGCACCATTTTTCTCTTAAAGTTAATAAGATAATTATTAGAGTCTTTACTGCTCTTAATATTTAACACCAATACAAGGAAGAATGAGCAAGATAGGGAAAAAAATTAATGAAGCAATCAATTATCTCAGGTAATTGTTTGGCAGAGTGTAATGAATCCAAATTCAATTATTTTTCGACTGATGTAAAAACAAGACATAGCGTAAATATTTTTTCAACACATGCACGTGCTAAAACAAGTCAGTAAGGGATTACTAAAAAATAGGTGAAACTTTAAAACTCATGTGGCCAGAATTAGTCTGCCCAGGCACATATTTAGCCTTTCAATGCAGAATTGTCAGAATCACCTGAACTTAATCTTTTCAGGCCAGCAGGTAACTTGTAGAAGTCACAAGACTCTTTAAAGGATGGAAAATCCACTTCCACTGAAATGGTTTTAAAGCATTATTTGTGAGTTTCAAAAATATTATGCACTTCAGAACTTCAGTGCAATAGAGAACAGAGAAAACTCTGTTCCTGAGGCAAGCAGTTGGATGCACTGCATCTGTCCTGCATGAAAATAAAAAAGCCTGCTACCTCAAAGTACACAAAAATTTTCACAGGGAAAGGATAATCCTCAAAAGCAGCTATGGCTGTATGGAACCAATCTAGTTACATCACAGCCATGTTCTAATTTGCAAACCACAATTAGAGGTCTTTCAAAGTAAAAACTATTTAGTAACACCTAAAAAAAAAAGAAGAAACTCAGCTGCAGCTAAGTAATGTGATGAATAAATACTAAACAAATAGAGCTCTGTTTTTTTTTTGTAGATTAATTAATAGATTATTTAGCTGCGACCATGCTTCGTTTATTTTAGCATATGTTTACTAACTATTGGAGTACATAATCACAGGAAAATCTGGTTGTAATAATCCCAAATTAAAAGGAAGGAACCTGTTAGAGAGAATGAACTTTTTGAATGTACATTAAATACCTTTATCAATTAAATACCACAGTAGTTACAGTAAGTTTCACTGAATATTGCTTTGGATAGTCATCTTCAACATACAAGACAGCATAGATTAAGATCTAACTAAAGGTTTATACAGTTACATCCTATGTTTAGCATACAGAACAATATCGCTTAAACAATACTGTCAGCCTTAAAGGTGTGTAGTTATGTTTCACTGGATAATACTTTAACATTCTAACCAAATGTGATAATAATAATTTCAAAACAAAAAATTTTTCTTTCAACCATTTACTGAGGCATAAAAAATATAGAATAATTGGGATAGCTAAATTTAATTTCTAGATCATCGCAATGTATACCTTAATTGGTTATTCTTGAGGGAGCACCAGTTTCAGTTAATAGTTGACAGCAATCAGAGATAGCGAGAAACTAAACGTGTGGCAATTTCAATAACCACATGCATTATGTTGTATAATGGATAGAAATTAAGTGAGGTTGCCAGATTTAGAATTTTTTTTCCAGATTTTGGGCTGATAGGCCTAACATATTTGGACAATATTCATTAAAGTATGAAAAATTAATAAATAATTTAGTTAAATAAATGAAAACCTTTGTGTTCCTTGTTTCTGCTTACAAAGTAATGACTATTGGATGAATTTTTATTTCAAAATTTGTTCCTTTTGTTGTTTTTTTTTAGATCATAGATCATTGAGGTACCAACTCCATACTCATTGCTTAGCCTCTTGAAGCCACCCCAGCTTCTAATTTCCTCAATAATTCCATTTTCTTTAAGATGCTGAGGGAAAGATGTTTCCTCTTGGTATCTCTGCTGTTCATGTGCTATCGACCATTAGAATTTTGTAAAAGATTCCTAAATTGCATAATACCATGTGATTTGTTTTTTTTTTACATTAGCCATTCGAAGCAAGCTTACTACTGAGGCTATAGCAAGATATTTTCTTTGTCAGTGTATTTTTAAATAAATTTATTTTAAGTCATGCAACGACATGTTATTTAGAATCAACGTAAGAGAAAGCCTTATAATTTTAGCAGGATTTACAGTGAATTATGCATGTAACAAGCATGTGAAACAGTTTTTACTCACCCATTCTTTCTTCATAAATATCAGGGGGTCTCTCAATAACACATGGATTCCTAAAAACTGATTAGGCCTTTTAAGGCAGCATGAAACCAAATGCTTAGACTCCTCACACATTACAATATCTTTAATCAAATCGGTCCAGAAATTTCAGTAATATTGCTTAATGTTGTATCCATCCCTTAATATTAAAATACACAAAATAACCACACAGTGCATGTGAAGTATAGTGAGTTAGATATTTATTTTATGAAAACAGGTGTACAGAATCCGAACCAGCTTCCATAGACTAGTAATTAAGAGTTTCCACACAGCAATGCAGTTTGACACAGATTATCAGCACTATAACTGCAGTAATATTTACAAGAAAGCAGAAAGACAGGAATATGCTCTTGTCTAAGATTGATGAGGGAATTCAGCTTTCAAAAGCATTGCAATGTGGGAGAGTTCCTCAGAGATGGAAAATATCTTGTTTCAGAGGCAATGCACTCCCACTAGCCCCAATATCATACATAATATTATTTGTATGTCCTGCAACAAACCAGATCAGACACTTGAAATGTGAACAACATTGCAGATTTTAAAATTAACAATTTAAATTGTCAAATTTTAAGAGAACTCTCAAAATACAAGCAATATCCTTTCATGGAATGAATCCTATCTTAGAATATAAATGAAAATATATTAAACAAACAAACAATTTTTTTTATTGACTTCTTTATTTAGTCTTTCTCACAAAGCAGGTCATGAATAATCATGTCAGTTTTTGCTTATTTGTTAAATATTTGTATGGTTTTATTTAATTGTAAATGTATACTTAAAGCTGCTGTTTGATGTTTTTCATTAAAAACATTTTTAAATAGTTTGCCTCTGCTGTTAAGTATTGCTTCCAATGTTATTTAGTTAATTTTTCTAATATTTAACTGGTATATATCATAATCAGTAATTTTTATTGTTGTTTAAATGCAGAAAAAACTTTAAGAAACAAAAGATGAGAAATTATTTAAAAGATCTTAGAAATATCAGAAAATCCCATTATGCTTATACTTAAAGGGTCCTTATAGCAAATATTTATTCAAATACACTAATTATAGGATTTGTTCTCTATAATTATTTATGCATAAAACAAAATAAATTTAGTTTCGCCATTATTATATATTAAATTAAAGATTAACTATGTAAAAACAAAGAAAATAACCATACAAAGACAATTATACGAGTGTGACATATTTTGAGATGAAAAAAACAAAGCAAAACATTAATAGCCATAATCTCTTATGACACGACTTTCTTGGATTGCAGCCTGCTTTTCTAAATAACTGTGGATTTCATGTTTTTATTGATACTTTAGAAATGGATGTGTTTTCATTTCTTTCGCTGCAAAAGTAAAGGAAGCTGAATCTTCAGAAACCATATTATTACCATAAAGAACATCAACTTGCAGAAGTGGGATGCACACAAAATCAATTGTGGGCTTCTTGACAGGAGAGCTAAGGCAGTGCCTGAACTTTTGAAAAGCAGTGAAATATACTTCTCGCCAAAAAATAAGCAACAAGTATTTCCAAGCCTGTGTATGTTATGATGTTCAAAAATATGTTCATATTCTGGTTGAAGAGTACTTGCATATTTAAAAAAGGAGCCCAAACATGACAGTGTACATACAACATGCAATGTTAGTAATCTTCAGAACAGCAATTTTGGAAATTCATGTACAGATCACTTCTGTAACTTAATCTGCCTACATTATTATACATAAATTATTACCATTTCTTCTACAAAATAGCTATGCATGTGATTGATGTACGTCAGTTTAGAAATGCCTTGAAGTCATAAGAAAGGTGGCTTAGGCCATTGGGATGATTTAAGAAGAGATGGCATAATCTGGCTTCCCAGTACGATGTTTGTCACAGTGTCATTTCTAAGGCACTACAAGGTACCTTCAGACTGGCCAATTCATGAAGACCTTGTTCAGGTTATCTAAGGATTCCAACTGAACATGTGTCAGACATTCTAGAGAGGCATGTTTGTAGTCACCAAGTCTGCCCACTCACTTTATCAACTTGAAATGGTCCTGGTTAAAAATGATGCAATATCCCACAAGGACAGATAGATCATGATTTGGTTGATACTAAAATGTGTACACACTTGTACCGAGGTCACTGCTGATCATACATGTTATTAAAGCCTTTCTGTCAATACTAATTTGTATATGATAATTTTTAGATTGGCACCATTGTCACTTTGCATACCAATTTGAGACAACCATTTTGCTTTAGCCCAAAAATATAACTTAGCTTCCATTGACATCAAGTTTTTATGGAGTTGATCAATTGGCTGGTCCTCCTCAACCAGAATATGAACACAAATATATTTTACCTATTACCTTGTGAAATGATTTTGCAAGTTTCAGATTTTCAAAGGTCAATCATTTTTCTCAACCATTTTTGTTATATAATAAGTGATATGGCATGGCAAAGAAACATTACACTAGAGTTTACCCCAATATTTACATATATAATCATGTTATTTATAAAACTTTAAACAAAATACTGTCATCATTCATTCTGTTTATTTAGTAGTGTGGTGAGAGTTCTACAATGACTAATTGGTATATACAGTGGTTGGGAAGCTCTAAATGACAATCACTAAAGTTTGGGGACTCTGTGGCAGAGTCAAATTAGAGAACACACAAATTTCAGTGAAATCTCAATAATTGATTTATAATAAACTAATCTACATTTCCATGTTTTAAAAAAGCATCAGAAAACTTATAGTCAAAGTAGCAAAATAACTCAGTTACGTGTAGTAAAAGTTGGTTTATTGCCAGATGTCCTGACTACACTGGTCATTCAGACATAAGACTTTGCATTAGCAGAAAAAAGAAAATACATCATGGCAATACTGATGTGAGAAATGCTCAATGTCAAGTGAATGTAGAAAACCAAGATTTACAACAGGTCTTGCTATGAGTGTGATCATTCACTATGCCCACCTTGTCAGCCCATGTACTCTTCTTGCCCTCACTCTTGGAAGTGCCCACAGTGACATTTACAACCATGAAATCCACAAGTACCTAGGGCTTTGGTGATGGTGTTGCTGGGGACTGACTTGACATTGTATCAGACATATCACCTGTGGCAGCAGCACCTGTAAGTTAACAATTTTATATGTAATTGTGAAAAGGTAAAATACCTCCCAACTCAAGCCATTTTTAAAGAGTTCTTTAAATCTAATACTTTATAATAGTATTTCATATTATCAGTTAATAAGAGAAATCCAAACAAAATGTGAATGTAAGAAAGTTATACCCACAGAGTAAACAGCTTGTCCAGGATTTGAAGATGTATTAATTTAGAAAATTAACTGGTTTTGTTTTTTCTGAGAAATAGACAGAGAAAAAAAACAAAAGCAGTTCAATCTTTCAAAACCAACAAACATTGTAAAATATTTGCTTGTAGTTTTATAATTAATGATGACTATGAGTTCAGATTTTCTGAATAAATGTAATTTTAATAATCTGAGTAATGTCTTCAATCACCTTAGGGAAAACTAAATGTAAAGAAAAATATCAGAACCATCATCTCATCATTTCTTTTAAGTTAATCTTCATATTTTTCAACTCCACAAGTGAAGGATTCTTTTTTTCGTTTAAATATCTGCAATAGAGTTATTCTTTTGAAAATAAAAAGATACTAGAATTTAGGAGATTTAACAGATTAAGGTGAATCCTGTACTAAACATGTGTCATACAAAGTATAACAACTAAACTCACTCTCTTACTCACTCAGCAATATATGCTAAAGGAAACACCAATAGTGTTAAAATTAAATATAGTAAAGATAAGTTCATTGTTTCTGCCATTAAAAAAATTAAATAAAACTTAAACAAATACACTTAGATCAAAATCTACACAATATAGTGAACATACCAGCACTTCCAGATGAAGATAAAGAACGACCTGTCGGAGGTATTGGAGTTCCCTGTGGGGGCATTCCATGGCCTTGTGCAGAATAGGGGCTGCCTCCAGGGTGAGGATAAGGAAGACTCGGATTGCTAGTATAAGCATGCCCAGAACTTTGCTGAGGAAATGATCCTTGAGGAGCATGATGCTGCTGAGAAAATTGTTGACTTGGGTGGCTCTGATGGAAATGTTGCCCTTGCTGACTGGATGCCTGGTGAGTATATGAAGGATAAGGAGATGATGATGATGCTCCCTGCTGTAGAAATTGCTGAGACTGAGACGTTGGAGGAAAGCTAGATCCCTGTGAACCAGTTCCTTGCTGTGGTGGAAAGTGCTGGCTTGGAGTTCCCGAGGCAGAATGTGGAAAAGGTTGATTATGGGACCCATGTTGGGGAAATGGGTGTGACTGAGAGCCCGAGGTCTGCTGTTGAAAAGAGTGGCCTTGAGATGCTGGACCTTGCTGAGAGAAATGACCTGGACCTTGCTGCAAGAATGACTGCTGGCCAGATGCTAAGGATGCTTGCTGCGAGAGCAGATGAGTCTGTGAACTACTTCCCTGGGAAAATTGCTGACTTGATGAAGCTGGTCCCTGTTGGGGAAACTGTGGAGATGTCTGTGACAGTGACCCTGATTGGGAGTACTGCTGTCCTTGTGGCCCTGGAGTTTGTTGAGTAAATCCTTGGCTCTGTGATCCAGCACTGGGTGGCTGCTGTGAGGGTGGTTGTGGGGTTGATGACTGGGCTGGCTGCTGTGGTTGTGGAGTAGAAACTGGGGTTGAAGATGGCGGTGGAGCCGGGGAACCATGAGGGACATGCTGATGAACTTGAGGACCCTGTGGAGGCATGGGAGACCCATGCAAGGGGTAATTCTGTCCAACAGCAGCTGCTAGGGAAGGGTTCTGGGAAGAAGCATTTCCTGCTTGACCCTGGCCACCCTGCTGAGATCCTAGTAAAAAGCAACAAACAAACAAGACTGCTGTAGACATCTAAGGAAATTAAATATTTCTTAACCTATAAAAAATAAGAACGCAAAGCATTTTCACAATCTTTTGTGTGTCTACAAAAAAGATAAAGCATATAAAGAAATAGTTACTAAAGGCTCATAACTCAAATTGTTTATCAGTATTTAAAATTAAACTGTAAAACCATGTTTAAAGCTAGGAGACTTATGATACTTGACAAAATTAGCAGCCCAAAGAAAAAAAAAATGTTAGAATATCATTCAGATGATATTTAAAAAATGCATGAAAATTAAAAACAAAAAATATTTTACAAACATTTACCAGATATGTAGAGACTATAGAAATCTTCAGACAAAATTTCAATTCAAAATGTTGCAATCCAACATAACCATTGACAGAAAAACGTTCAATAAACAGGGACCGTTAGGCTCACCTTGATCTCCTTGAGCCTGACAATGTTGACGTTGCTGCTCTGCTGTCAGTTGCTGGGCAGCAATCTGTCTAGCTCGATACTCTGCTGCCCGGATCTGTTCCATGTGAAACTGCTGGCGTTCCTGAAGCAGCTGCTGTCTTTGATACTCTAGCTGTAACAGACATATCAGTCATATGAAAATCTTATCAGGTCAAAATTAACTTTTTAAACACAACACCACCCAAACTTCATTCTTGGCAAGGCCGAACCTTCACAAGTGTAGAAACCTGTTTTTTCCCTTCTTTCCAATTCTAGTAAGGAAATAAAATCCAACAACATAAGGACAAACTGTACTTTTTGTTTGGTGCTGGTGCAAAACTAAGTCATAAGACTTAAAACCGAGGACTTCTAAAAAAAAAAAAACAGTTACTACTGACTACAAAAAAACAAAAAAAAAAAAAAGAAAATTACATTAAACTAATTATTTAATGTTATATTCTCTTGGACTTTTCTCTTTTTCATTCTTTTGTTGGTTATTGCTTTCCAACTCCTTATTTTTGTAATACTCATCATTTGTGTGTTCTAAAGTCTACTATACAACAGCATGAGCTCAAATCTCTAAGTATATTAGGTGCTGATGCCAAACAAGTTGACAATATGATAAAAATCCAAAACTATATCAAGAAACAATAGGAAAACTAATTCAATACATACATATATTCTTAATGATTATTAATAAATATACTGTCTGAAAATAGAGCACACAAACAATTACCTTATATATTTTAAAAATGTTATGTACTTAGAATGGATGCTGTTCCAGAATGTATTAGGGTGCAGGTTTTCTGTGAAAAATTTAATGTTGGGCAACAAATGGCCAAGTGAATGGTGTAGTGGGTTCAAACTCAATTCTTGTTGGACTATTACTTAGTTTGGCACACCTCACATAGAATGTTTTTTTTTTTCTTGCTCTTCTGTACTAATCCAATGGTCAGAGTTTCCACCCACAGCTAAAGAAAGGAGTCCAAGTAGGGCTTTCAATTTCCTGCGCCAAGCCTCTTGGGGTGCAAGGCGCTATGCAGCCCCATCAAGTATGTTTTACAGACAATTATTCAAGTCTAGATGAATAATGAAAACCCCTCAGTTTGGAACTTCAATCAACTTAGAGTGTCACTAGCAGTTGAAGTCATATGATTCTAAATGCACAAATTATTTACTTTGGATTCAGAAAGCAAGCCATGCACATCCTGCCAATATTATGGAATTAAAGGAAGTTGTCACATGGATAAGGATGAAATCTGAACCAGACCATGATGAAAAATCTTGTTGATTCAATGCTAAGCTGGATAGAGGTTCAGTCCTTTTTTAGTTTTTTCCATAACAAACTAACATAGTATAATAGCAACAAGTGGCCAGATCATTATAGCAAGATACCGTATATTGTGTACTTACTGCTTCTCTTTCTTTGTCCATGATAGCTTCAAGCTCTTCAAAGTGCCGAAGTTTTATCTCCAGTTTCTTCATTTGGGTTTCAACAAGCAGTGCCACTAAGCTTTTAATTTTTCTCTCTTCTACAGCAGCCAAATGCTGAAACAATTGATATTAAAATGCAGAAGAACCAAGTTAGACTTTAAAGTGAAACAAAAAAAACAACAACTTTCATTAAAAATATTGTAAAGCTTCAGTTTTGCTTATAATACAGTAAACATACAAATTAAGTTTTGTTTAGTAAACAGAACCAAAGAGTCAAAAAAAAAAAAAAGGACAATTTGAAAACTTTAAATATAAATAATTTCTGCAGGCAATTTATTTCAGAGTCACAATTAAAACTGTTTTCTTTCATTAAACTTGTTTTCTTCTCTCATTAGACAATTTTTTAAGAAGTGTTAGCAAATAAAAAGAGTACCACCAGAAAAAAATCTGTTTTTTTAACCCTCAGTTGTCTTTTCTTTGGACAAGCTAATTATAACTGTTTAACTTACTTTTGCTTTAACTGCGGCAGCAGCAAGTGCAGCTGCAGCAGCAGTGATAACATTTCCTTTCTCTTTGTCATCCACCAGTTTTGCTGGTTTAACTTCTTCCAGCTTCTCCCCATCCTCTGTCTGTTGGCTTGAGGGCTGTGAATGGTCCAGCTGCTGAGCAGTTTCAGGTTCCTTCACAATAAAAAACAACAAAAGTGCTGTTAGTTCACTGAACAGTCAAGAGGTACCATACTATATAATGATAACTATAAACACTGGCAATATCTGGTTAATAAATGCATCCATATAATTCTGTAAGTAATATGCAACAAAAATAAATTTTAATAATTATAATGAATAATTAGATGGGTAAACTAATTTGTAATGGCTCTTGATATTAGTGTGACCTCCTTTTGATTCTGCATTCCATACTTTCATAAAGCTTATTAATGACATTTTGCAGAACTGCTTTCCAAAGATCTTCCATATTTCTGATATTCCTTTTTAACATATTCACAATCCATATATTACATTGTCTAGACTTTGAAAGGGCTATTCCAAAAAAAAAACACCAATCCTTGTTCTTGTTTCCTTGGTAAATATGGTGGAACCACTGTGTGTGTTTAGGGTCACTGTCCTGTTGTAAGGCAAAATTTCTGCCAATCAACCTGGTTCCATCGGGCAAAGCATGTTTTATAAGTCTCCACTTGTAAAACTGCCCTGTTGGACCACAAACCATGACAGTTCCATTGCCATGATTCACAGTTGGAGTTAAACATTGGTCTGCAAGTCTTTCACCAACCATTCTATGCACAAACTGTTGTCTTTTGCTCCCAAAAATTTCAAACTTGGATTCATCTGTAAACAATACCTGGGAACATTGATCTGTTATTATGACTTAAATTTAGTTGCCCATTTACATCTTTTGATTTTTTCTGTTTTTAAGCCAAAGAAATCTATGAGCAGCAATTCTACTAAATCTGAGCCTACCAACATACCTGCACCTTGTTCAAAAAGGTATGTCAATTCCTTACTAGATTTCCTTTTATCCCTCAAAGATTATCACTTCTATCTTTTCTTTTGATGCTACCTTCTTCATTCCATCTTTTTGCTGTCTTGAACACAGGCATTTACAGAAAGTCTACATTTAGAAGTTATATCCTTCACAGAAAAGCCTTCTTCATGCAAACACACCATATCTTCTGGAATTTCTGCAGTTAGAGCCATGTTTTAAAAATCAAAGATACAAAATTAATGATGCAACCTTCTTACCTATGGAAAAAAATAATTCTTCAGTTTTTTTTTCTTTTCAGAACCCTTGACTGAACTAACTTCTCAGGTCTATGTTTTTGTCCCAACCCTTTTTTTCTTGCTTGTTCATGATTAGTAATCTTGACAGCATGAAATTAATATGGTCAGCTGTGCACGCTCAAACCTTGCTACTCTTTTACTACCCAACTAATCACTTTCCTTCCTACCATCTCTTCTTTCAGGACCAGCATCCTTACTTTCCATTATACAAAGTGCCCTATCTTTAAATGCTTTACAGCAGTTTAATAAAAAAAAAATGTTTTACTTCATCCTTATCTTCTTTATCTTCTTTTTCCTTTTTGATTGCTTCATCTGTTTTTTTTTGTGTAGCATCTGTCTCCATGGCTTCTGGAGTCTGAAAATAAAATGAAAACACTGAAAACAAATAAAGATCAGAAAAAGGATGGTCAGCAACAATAAAACTAGATAAAAATATGTTATAAGGGATCAACTTTAAAAATAAAACTGTTAATTACAACTTAATGACAGTTATTACTAAAACTAGAAAAATAACTTTGTTTTTTCCCTTGTATAAAATCAAAAACTTGACAGGCAATAAACGGAGGCTGTATAAAAGAGCTGGAAGATACATATTAACAGCCAGCATCACTAGCATAGTAGGGCTTCATTTTTGTAGAGTTTTATCTTATAAACCAAATTTATTTTTACTATAGCAAAAAATTTTTCAAATATGTTGAATGTTTCTCAATTATTGGGTAATAAAAAGCTTCAACATACAAGCTTAAATATCAATAACTATCAATGCTGTTATTAATCAAATTTCACCGAGAGAAGGTGGAGGATCTACAATATTTGTGCTGGTAACCGATCAGGTTACCTTTTCCAGCTAGTGGTGCCCATATAGCCCTAAGAATCACTCCCGCCTGACAATGAAAAAAAATTAATTTTTTCAGGATGAAACTCCCTTCAAATTATTGGTTTGTGCTAACTTAGTATGATGCAAATTCCTGAATAATGTCTTCACCAATAATAAAATAACTGTTAGTGCTAAAGCCACAGCAAAATTACAGAAAAAAATTGCCAAGAGAATGATAAAGATTACAATTCTGTTGACAAGTTTCTAGAGTACCTTTTCCTCTTTTTGTTCTTCTTTCACATCAACTTTTCCATCTTCTGAAAGATTTTCTTTTGGTGCTTCAGGATCTGTAGATGACGGTAATTCTAAAATTATAAAATTTAATAGACATAATTTTTTAGTGAAAATCTAGCATTCTACACCAGATGCAAGTCTTATTAGAAAATCAAAAGATAAAATAAATTAAATGTGTCATGTAATGAGAGAGAGAGAGAGAGCAAATAAGAAATGTTTTACAAATTTTTAAAAAAATTAATTTATACATATATAAAGCATTATCTTCCTTGTAAAACATTTGAAATCAAAAAGAAATCCAGCCCCTTTGATCATTTCAGCTAATAATTCAATGGATTCTCTAAAAGTAACTATGCATAAGTTGTAAGTTATTATTATTAATATTATTTTCTAATCAATACCTCCATTCTGGATGGAATAACCTAAAAGAATCTTTTAAGAAAACAGATTACAATATAACTATTTATCAGAAGATTAAAAAAGAAAAAATCCTATCTTTTTTATTAAATTCTTCCCAGTTATAAGATTATAGCTAACACATTGAAAAAAAAAATAGATATTGAAAAAGTACATTATTATAAAAGTTTATTAATTTCAAAGTTTCTAAGCAAGCACATATCTGCTTTGGTTAAAACAAGAGTTAACTGTTTATTTACCATTTTCATCAAATGCAGTGCCTGCAATACCACTCCTATCAAGGCCAAAGTTAGCATCTACATTCTTTGTTTCCTTCATCGCTTCCTCAACAACCTTCATGTGTGCTTCTGTGAGAGCTGGTGGCACCTCATCCTTCAGTTTGTTAAATTCTCCTACAAAAATATGACAACCATATAGTGACAAAAAAAGAAAAAAAAACATTTCCACACACCACTGATCAAGAGATTCAGAGCACTGACCAGACAGAACAGAAGAAACATGTCTAGCTAGTAGAGTTGGCAGATTTAATTTATGACACAGTGGATTCCTTGCTTGAATAAAAAAAATCTACAAGTGTCATCAAGACATTTTCTCTGAAGTTTGTCAGTGTCCTTAGGTAAAATGATTGAACACAACAGCCTGAAGAGAAGCATACTAATTTACTATGTGGCTGAATTTAATATACATTGTTCACTTTTCTTTCTGCTGAACTGGGTAGTATGTAAAACCAAAAGAAAATTTTAATGAGATTTGGAAGCCACAACTGACAGTCAAACAAAAAAAAAATAAAAAAAAGGTATTATTCACAAACCTTAAACTGAAAGCCAGTTAAACATAAATTTTTACAAGTAGATAGACAAACGGTAATTTTACTATGCAGAACTCATAATTATATGGATTCTTCATGATTTAAACTTGTGACTATAGCACCACCTAGCACTTGAAGCAGCAACTATATGTCAACTGGTAGATGGTGGAGGTCAGGGTTACGAGTAGACAACAAGGAGAAACGATGTAATTACGCAAGTTCTACCTAAAAAAAATAAATTTCAAGAAAGGCAGCAATTATCTTTTTTTTCTTTAAAATTATTCAAAGCCCAGAATTATTTCCATTCATACTATCACCCTATGTATGTTATTTAAGTAGGAAAAGGTCAACATAAATGGACACGAGTTATATTCATCATGTTATTCTTAATCTAAAATTTCAGTTAACATCTGAAAATATTAATCAATAGACATATATACTGAGTGCTACTGCAAGCACAGATTTTTGTTTAATAAGCACAACCATCCAGCAATGTATCAAAAACTTTACTGCAGGTAACAGAAACAAAAAAACTATGTAGCGTACTTACCCAATGCTGCTTTAGCAGCAGCTGACGCCACTCTTGAATCAACCACAGAGGCCAGGAAAGCAACAGTAGACATGACAGGATTGCCTGTCTGTGAGAAGGGGATAGGTTGATAAGCCAAAGGACCTATAAACAAGCAAAAATATAAACTTATTTATCCAGTTAAGCTAAACAGAATTTTAAAAATGGCTTTTAGTTTTCAGTATTGTAGAACTATAATTAACTGAACCCAAATTTATCAAATGACAAAAATTGATACAGTACATATAGTTTGGTTTGTTATATGCCAAACGTTACCACAGTATAGGATTGTTCAGTAATGCTCTTATCTTACCCAGCTAGCCACATTAGAATCACCTGATGATGTTTGTGATCCATATGAAGATTATCTACTGAAATGAACTTCTCCCTATTCACTAAATGAAATAATGGATTACTGCTTTCTTAAACTACAATGCTTTTATGCACATATGCATGCTGTGGACACTTGCAGGTACAGCCTGTTCAGAAGTCACTCCTTTACTTAACATGACAAACAATAGAGTAGCTGTCAACTTAATCAGCTTTGATGCTCAGCTTTGCATAAGTTTGTACCAGATAAGCCATCGAGTGGAATATGCTTTTATTTAATGTGTTTCAGTTTCAAGTTATTAAGGCTTCTTGTGAAACATGAACAGAAACTTCAGATTATAGGTAGATAAGAGAATGGAGAAGGAATATCAAAATTATATACAAAGTTTAGAATTGCCAAAGTTACAGCAAGTGACTTGAGAGCAGACAAAGAAAGAGTGGGAGCTTTCACAAGAGAATTTGAATTAAATGAAGGTAGTAGAGCTTGAAAGACTATGAAAATAGCAACTGATGATAAATTAGAAAATGCTTTGTATCAGTGGTTTCTACAAAAATGCACATTCAGGGAACCAATATTTGGATCATTTATGTGCAAAAGCTTCATGTTTCCATCCTGAATTGATTGAGTTGCACCTGAAAATTAACAACAGGATCTGGGTGGCTGGAAAATTGTGAATTACATAATGGAATCAGGCAACTTATGGAACTCTATTAGCGAGCCCTGCCTTCCAAGACTTTAAGGTAGAAGCATACTGTAACCAATTACAAGCAAATCACTTGAAATAAAAATGTTTTGAAAATCTAAAAATCCACAAGCCCTGAAGAACAGTAATCACAATACTTTGGTTGCAATGACTGAAAAGTATGAAATGTTAATGAATGAAAATCAAAACAGATATTTCAGTAGATGTGACGATCAGATAGATGAGGTTGATGGTGCAATCAGCAATGAAATTCAAGCAGCAAAAGGTAAAACTTGTTTAAATGATTGCAAAAACATAGTTTTCCTGTTTCTAAAACTTTTTTCTTCTTTTAAATGTTCAAACACCTACCAGTCCCAATTATTTTGGATAATCAATTTTACTGTACTTCCAACTAAATAAGATTTTTAATAATTTTTTTTTCAATGTTGTTCAAATAAGTGTATAAAAACTCATTTCTTACCTGTTAAACTTTAAGTATCCTGCATAGTTAATTACTAAAATTGTACCTAAAATATTACTTATTGCTGAGAATTAGGCTTCTTTACCCAAAGTATTTTAATTCATGTTGATCCTAAAAGTCTACTAAAATAACTCCATTTACTAATGTGAGCCAACAAAACATTTTCCATAATTCCTCAATCAATTAACATCACATATCTGCAGAAAAAGCAAAAAAAGAAAAAACATTTTCTGTTTAACTAATTTTGTGCTGTAAGAGCATGGAAAATCAATAGCATAGTTAGTGTTAAACTTCACTGGTTAGTTTAGTTGATATGAAAAAGCAAGAAGCCTTTCTGAACTATCATTTCTTAGTTATAATGTTAAAATAACATTAAAGCATAAGATGTTAATGCCTTGTTTTTTTTGAATAAATACTTGCAGATATTTTCATTTGTAAGACAACAGCAGCAAACAAAAAATCCTGAGACATTATTTAATAAGCACCTTACTTTAAATATCTCTTTTTAATAATGATGCATAAATTTTGTTCTGCTTTATCTTAACTACAAAACATTCCATTTTATAAAAAGATAAACATATTAAAGTAAACACATCTTACAGAAGAAAACAGTTAAGCTTATTTTTTGTGCAATTTAAAATATTCAATACTACCTATGTGACCAAAATCCTCTTCCAAGTAAGGGTCTTCAATTGGAAGACGCAGAAACTGCAGAATGCATTCATCCTGAGTTCGGCTGCCCACATGTTCAGCCACCTTGTTCCAGTCATCTTTATACATTTCCATAGCTTCTAGCAACAGCAGAAGTTCCTGTTCTGTCCACTCTCTCGTTCTGGTTGCTGCACCTTTGTCCTGCATAAAGTCAAAAAAGTTAGCAGATGGGTGGTGAAGTATGTTAAGTATTTTTCACTAACTACAACTAGTATTTTCAACAAATATAAATTTCACAGAGGAAGTCAAGGAGTCTGAAGGGGAAAAGAGCATGTCTGATCAGGGTTCAATTAAGAAAAGGCCCTCAAATTTCAAAGAATGAGTAGGGATTAAGCAAACAAATCAAAGACATATATTCATATATCACAAAAAACATAAATGCATGTGTGACAGTGTACTTTAAAAATTGAAGCATTCTTTTAAAATTAGTATCATTGGCAAAATCATGTTTAGATACCATGTTTATGTTCAATCTAGAATCGGATCACCTTAGATCAATATCATTTTATTTTTCCAAAAATGTGCTATAAATACAAACAGTTATTAAAGAAAACAAACAAAACTGGCACACACAAGTAAAATAAAAAATAACTCATTTATCTGAAGAAAATGCTTTTTACATATTGCATCATATCATGTGTTATTATACAATATCTAAAAACATCCTCTTTCATGAATTTAATTTAGCTAAAATGTAAAAACTTCAGTGCATGTACATTTGCAGGTACAATGGCATGGCACCCACCAGATATGATTAACTAGTTATTTGCTAGTCACCTTTAATGCCTTTTTTGCATACATGTCTGTCCTCAGCCCAAAATTTGACAAATCTTTCTTTTCATCACCTTCCTTCTCTTTGTTTTTGTCACCAAAGTTCACTATTTGCTGTGCTGCTGATGGCTATAAGAGAGATGAATTTCTGTTTTAGTACATGCTGAGATTAGTGTAACAAATATATAAAGTGAAACATTAATGAAAGAAACAGCATCCACATTTCTGTCTTTCAGGAATATCTAATATTTAGTGTAGAAAATAATCTAAATTGCACAAACAGCATATTTTATCTACTAAAAATAAAGCTCACTTTTGGTACAAATGGTTTGTCAGAATAAAATTCTGCATTAAATCATTTTAAAGCATTATATCTTTCCTTTTGTTTAAAAAATTAATTGATCAGGTGATCAAACATTTTTAAAAAAGCAGTTGACTGAATTTATTAAAACATTAAGTAATGATTATCACACCCAAAAAATATCCCATAATGAAATACTATCAACCTGCTGATGATGGAATGTACTAGGTGGAAGAGTTTCTAGTCAAACATACAACTTCCTTCCTTGCAAATGCTTGTCTAGAAAGGAAAGAACTAAAGACCTCAACTTTTATACATGACTATACACAGACAAATATTATAAAAACATTTTGAAGAATTAAAATACAAGGTCTGTTTTAAACAAATATAAATAGTGCTTTATCCAAAAATTGCTATTACAGTTTACCTGGCAACAGATGAGAGTCATAAAATTTCTTACCTGCACAGTCTTGGGTGGATTTACAGGTTGCAAACCTGAAGGTGTGTCTGCTAGAATGTGGAAATGAGAAGTCGGCGGTGGTCCCATTGGTGTTGGCCGATTGTCAGCATCAACCTGGTAGTTGATGAGACCCCACTGTTCAAGAAAAGCATGCACTCTGAAAGAAAGAAAAATCAAAAATTATTTTCTTAGCACTGTTTTGAATTGGCATTCCTTTGAGTTCTTATTAATTTAAATATTTTAAGTCTAAAAGTTTTAAACTATGCCAACAGGGTAGAAATATTTAACTTTTTGAACTAGAAAAAGAAATGAAGCAGAAAATCAGTGATGCTATTCTTTACTTGGTTTAGTAGATGTTTCCCTACTTATTTGCCAGAGTTTACATATACTGCTATTTTGCAATTTGGTCAAAGGTAGTTAATGAGTCACAGCTCAGAGAAACTAAGCTTTTGATAAGTTTACTATGCATGATGTTAACTGGATACTAGTTTTTTTCCTAAATGATTTACACATTTCAAACAAAATTTATCATAATGAGAAATGTAACAAAGGTACATATAAATTCATTCTCTTTGGCTTTAAAATTATTTTTAATGGATAAAATTCACCATTTATTTTTATCACTGTCCAGTTTTTGAGAGCAGTGTGTGGAGAAACATAATCGAATCAAGATTTTATTATTATTTATCCAAACATACCTCATGATGGCACAAACATCACCTGCAAGATTTCTTCGACATGCAGTACTGGTCAGATACTCCTGTGGGTTAAGGCGGTAGGTGTCAATCATGAAATTGCGGTAAGCCATGAAACTGAAAACAGAGGACAAAAATATTGCTTTACATGTGTTGTTGTTTTATTCAGCACTCATTTAATTATCACAATTGCTAGACCTTTGACAAAAGAAAAATGTGGAAATCTTTTGTATATAACTGTTTCTAAAGTAAAATAAAATGGTTCAAACTACAATGCCTAAGACAATAATGAATAAAGACAAGTATTCTCATTAATAGTGATCATTCTAGGAATTTTTAATACCTAAGAACTTTCAGACATGACAAAAGACATTTAAATAATTTCCTTTCACAAAAGGATTCACACACACACAGAGAGAGAGAGAGAGAGGAGAGAGAGAGAGAAGAGAGAGTATTAATGATATTTTGTTAACAATTAAATGAAACCAACAATACAGAAGTGATAGATTTACAATAATTTTCCTTTTAAAATCTTTGTAAATAATTTGTGCATTATACTAGAGAATCCTGAACAGGAATAATAAAATACTAAGTTACATTTCAGGAGTTTTGGATTTGTTCTTTCCATTGAAAAACTCAGGCATGGCTCGTCTTTCTATAGCATGGATGCTATTGTAATCAAACCATGCAGCATAACTTGGGATGATGATTTGGTGTGTTTGTTCAGTCACATTGTCTTCTTGCTCATCTTTCTTCTCCTTCTTCACTATTTCTTCTGGACTTGGGGACACAGTTCTTGATCCTTTGCTGTCTTCTCTATCATACTTGAACAAAAAAAGAAAAGTGCAGTAGTGCAGCTGAAGTGAAGCAAATGCAGCCAGTAAATCTCACTTGAAACTCTAATTATTATTAGTTTTGTAAAAACAAATACATTTTACTTCAGTAATGCATTTTGGGCAAAACCAAACAATTCTTAAATTGCTTTACATCATACAACACAGAGAATCTACATAATGTCATGGCCTTTCTTTTTTCATCTTTCATTACCTTGTCACTCTGCTCTTCATCCAAGTCAATGTATGTTCCACCTTTGATTGGCTGCAGCTCACTATCTTTCTGACTACGGGAACCAGGTACTGCATTAAGAGAAAAAACGTAAAGGCGTAAGAATTAAAAGGGTAAAGATTAAAAGTAAAACTGCAAAATTCTTAAAAAGCAAAAAAAATAATCAACAAAATGAAAATGAGTAGATTGTGGAAACCTTAAGATAATAAACAGCAAACAAAAAAATTGATTGAAACTTCTGGAAAATCTCCATTAGAAGATGAACATTTTTAAATTTAATAAAATGAACATTCTGAACTAAAATTTTATTAATTAAAAAAAATTAACTATCTAAGTTAAAGTGTTATTGAATTATATCAAATGGTACAACATTTGTATCCTATTGTTGGTAAAACTACATAGCTTTAAATCAGCATGCTCATTATTATAAGATCTCATGTTTTTTTTTTTTGTTTTTTTTCTAAACACATATATAAACCCTTTAAATAAAACAGCATTCTTATTTACCTTGTTTTGCAATGGGCACTTCTTGGATGTTAGGTTCTGGTGCAGGATCATCCATGTCTTTGGTAAGGTCATCAGATTCATCATCTCTTGAATTCTTTTTCTTTCCTGTACTAATTGCAGGGCTCCGGCCCCTACAACCAGAGTACAACAGCGATAACCCAACCAAAGGAAGAACCAGCCCACCCCATCCCTACAACTTAAATACAGGCAAAAATCACTTGCAATGCAATGTCAAGAGAAGCAAAGGTGCTTAGCAACTTACCCTTTTTTCCGCTTCTTCTCTATAACAGGAGATGGCGATCTCTTCCGTTTTCCCTTTTTGTCCCGTTTTTCCCTTCTGTCTAAGTCTGGACTTGGGGATATCTGAAAAACAAGACAGAAAAAAAATTAAATCATTCATTTTTTTTTTATTTACTGTTATGTAACATGTGACCATTGGAAAAATATTAACAGCTATTAAAGCTGTTCCAGAGCTTTAATAAGTGAAAATAAATACTGAATAGCTCCTCTAAATCTTATGCAAATATCATTTTCAATGATTTTATACATGAGAAAAACATTTACTCCACAATCTTTTTCTTTTAATCTTACAATTTTAGACAATTTGGTTTTCTGAAAATCATAATAAGAATGGCAAATTTATTGCATTTCTTAGAGTTCAACAAGGATCCTCAATTTACAAAGGATGGTACACATTTTTCTTTTTGTTGGTTCACAAAACAGATAACAAGCCATTCAGGTATGCATCTACATTAAATATTTCTACCTAACTTTTGTTTAAAAATCTTCTTTAGGAAATAAATCAGAAATTTATTTCACATTTAATGAGGCTGCCTTTTTATTATTGACTGGGAACTCGCTCTCCTATTCACCACACACATAGCAATCTTTAATTACATTATACACAAGTTCTGGCTGACAATTCCAACCACACAAAAATTTGAACTTAATAATGATTAAAGTTATGACAAAAGTAATGAGAGAGCAACCATCACAAGATATTGCTGGATAACCAAAAAAAGAACATTTATTCAGTATTGTTCAGTCCACATCATGCCATATTTCTTATAAGTTCTTGCAATTTCCTCAGTGTCCCATAATACTAATATAATTTATCAGTAACCCATAGCGTTTTCTCTTTTCATTTAAAAAGTTATGTTAATATATAATCTACACTTTGTTAAGTGGCCTAAATAGTAGTGTTGTGACTAGGTAATATATTCAGTAGCAATAACTAAAATAAATAAAAGGCTTGTTCTTATTTTCAAAACTTTTTACTTTCCAATGCTTTATCTACAAACATTTTACTAGGTAAATAAATAATAAACTGAACTATGATGCTTAAACTGAGAGGGTTCCTTTCCATGCAAAATTCTTTAAGGAACAGTCCTAAATTGATAAACTTTCCCTCAAGATTTAGCTGTCATTTCTATCAATCTTTAGAAACATCACTATTGTGTGTGGTATTTATAGGGGTAGAAAAATTGCCAATACACAAGAGAGATTTAACACAACCAAAAAAAAACATGTTCTAGTATGTTGATTTGTTTTCACATTAAACAAAGTGTTTTTAGAAAAAAATACAAAGCAAAAAGTTAATCTCTCGTGTGATTAAAATCAGACTGAATGCACTCAAAATTGACAACAGCACCTCTGCATTTTAAAACTATACTTTCACTCCATAGTTTTAGTGACAATTTAGTGCCTGTCTTTCCAAAAACAAATTCTGTAACTTTTCTTCTTAATTTATGTACTTCTACCATAAATAATATCCATATACCAAGCTGATAAATTTTGAGACTACTTAGTCAAACAATATATTCATTAATTTTATAAAGTAAGAGAAGCCTAAAGCAAATTCAGCTACATGTGTGATTCATTAAGGATGAATCTTTCTAACAAAATAAAATAGCAAAGGGCATTAGCTGAAGTAAGATTGTTGAGTTTAAATTTAAAAATTAATTTAAAATAATAGTAATAATAATTAGGGACTCATTGAAAAAAAAGAGGCTTTTCCATATATTGAAAACAAAATGTCTCAACTTTTTATTTCTAAAAAATGCACAAAAGGATTAGAGAAATAAAAATATAATCATGCCATGATCATAGTTTATCAGGACTAACCACAATTGGTCTGCACCAACATGCATGTAGCTAAGCCTTACAGAAACTAATATAACCTCTCGACATTGAAGAACATTTCTCATTGTAATAAAAATAGCAATGTATAAAACTCTACACGCTGCTTACAAGAATACTGCTTTGATCCTACAATACTTAGAGATGTTGTAAAATTTCACAAAAAATAAACAATTTCCGTTAATATTGGACTGTAGGTGTCTAAAAAGAGAATTCTCGCAGAATGTCACTTTAAAGATTGGGGACACTTCTAACACTTGCCAGTATACCTTGTTGATTATGAATTCAGCACACAGTTCCTCGAGCAGAACAATCCAAACTGCACAACAAATGGCAACAGACAAGCCAAAGAGTTTCAGATAATCCAAAATGCAAATGGAGAAGCAAAAACACTCCTCTATCCATTGCATCATCAGAGAGTATGTTACCAAGAGCTGTAATCTGTGTTGAATGAAACTTGAAGGTGACCAGTATTGTTAACAGATGAATTTATCCAAAAAGGTTTATTAAATTTCATTTAGATCATAAAATTTTTTTTATTTAATTTAAACCCCTAAAGCTTAATATTATCAAAAAAACCTCTTAACCACCCCCCCCACTGGATTTTGAATTTACAATCCTTTCTAATGATTAAATATTATCTCTTATACAAGCTAGAAAACTCCATTTTTTACCACAGTATCATATTATTACAAATTCTCAAGCAATATATTTACTAATGAAAAAAGTCTCTGCAAAAAAAAAAAAAGAAGCTAGTTCAAAATAATACTCAAGATAATTCAACAGAGTTGCAGAAATGAAATATTTATCCTTTAAATTCTTTTCCACCTATAGATTTGAAACAGCTGATTGGTCCAACTTACCAAACCACTCTCCTAAATCCACTATTTAGACCAGTGTTTCCCTCTGGGGGTCCAGGGATGAATTGCAAATTCTAAGGGGTCCACAGCACTTGAGGGGTAAAATGGGGATGAACAAAATTTAATGGGTTTGTGCCTCTCTTTGAGGGTGAAGTGAGGGCCAAAGGTATAAAAATGCAATGCTTATGTTGCTTGAAGAGGCCCTTTCAGGCCTGATCTCGTATACATCAGGTATTATTATTATCATTACAAATGAGAGAGTGCTGCCTGCTCTTGTAAAGGCAGAGATGCATGCCTACCAAAAACAGTTCACATTTAGATACGCACTGAAAATAGTACTCAGCAACAGCATTGCAATGACTATGAATTCTTGCCTGTGGCAAGTGAGCCCACTCCCCAAGTGAACTGAGTGGTATACTTATATTATGACCAGCTCAGATAAGAAGTACGTAAGTACTCAGTTGAATATCTGAAGTATGGCTTTATCGCCTTTCCACCTGACGCGAGACTGCTGCTGTGTTTACTTTGTGATCAGACTTTATGCAATGATTCCATGAAACCAGCAAAACTGGAAGTACGTTTGTGATCCAAACACGGGGAGCACGCTGATAAAGACCCGTCATATTTCGAGATCTAAAGGCCGATCATGAAAACAAGATGCAGGTTCAGAAGACCATACTCTTGATGTTTAAGTCACAGACATCCATGCAAAATGCAGACTGGTCACTAGCTATGAAATGTCACTTCTTATTGCTAAGTGTGGAAATGCTCACACAATTGGCAAGGATTTAATCATACCTGCGCTACGTGTGTTCACAAAAACTGTACTACAAAGAATGGATGATCCTGAGTCGATTATACCTCTTAGCAACAACACCGTCCAGCGCAGAATTGATGAGATGGCCTCAGATGTGGTGGATCAGTTCGTTTGTGAACTTCAACATTCATTTGGATGAGTCAATGGTGAGGGACAGTCAGAGTATTCTTCTCACCTACGTTTGTTACATAGAAGCAGCTGATTTCAGTGAAGAGATGTTGTTCTGTCAGTCACTTGAGACAACTACGACTGCACAGGACATATACCAGCTGTTCATGAAGTTTTTTAATGACCATGACATTCCCATTGCTAGCATAGTCACATGTGCTGCTGATGGAGCACTGTCAATGATGGGGAAGAGGAATGGATTCCTTCAGTTACTGGAGAGACACAACCCTGCTTTGATCTCCGTGCACTGCGTCATACATCACGAGCATCTCATCGCCAAAAGTCTCTCCCCTGAGTTCAGTGTGATTATGATGGCGATCAAAGTAATCAACCACATTAAAGCCGACCCAAAAACAAAGACTTTTCAAAGAATTCTGCAAAGATGCAGAGAAGCAGTTTGTAAGGTTGCTATCCCACACTCAAGTACTCTGGCTTTCAAAAGGACCATGCCTGGAGTGATTTGTTGATCTTTATGATACCATTTTCGAGTTTTGCGGGGATCTCAAAATTATTGAACCATTGCATGGTGAAGATGTGATGGTTATGACTCTCTATCTCACGGACATTTTTGACAAACTGAATACTTTGACCTGCAATCTTCAAGGCACCAAAAAGGCCATCATTGAGTCCAAATGCAAGACTTTTGGCTTTGTGTCCAAGTTAGAGCTCTGGCAAGATCTGGCAGAAAGGATTTCACCAGTTTCAGTCATTTGCTGCACTGTCCGATCAGCAACCGAGTTTTGACAGTAATATGTGACCATGTTGCCTCACTGATCACTGAATTCAAGGCCCGGTTTGCAGATTTGCAAGCGATGGAGTTTCTGGACTGGTTGACACAACCATTTCTCTGTCGACTTGATGACATTGATAGGTGTTACCGAGATGAACTGGCAGAAATGCAGCACAATGACTCTATGAAAGTTGTTCATAAAACGAAGAAACTAATGACGTGGGTGACTGACGAAGCTTCCAAGAACTATCCAGAGATGTCAAAAGCCGCAAGAAAGATGCTGCTTCCTTTTCCAACATCCTATTTAGCAGAATGTGGATTCAGAGCCATTGTGGACATTTTGGCCAAGAAGCAAAATAGGATGGATATTTGTGATTGTGGTGACCTATGACTGAAACTGACTAGACTGGAACTACATATATCGTTTCTAGTCGGATGTCATCAAGCGCAGTGCTCTCATTGAATTAAATTCTAAGCAGTTATCCTCAAAATGCAACATATATCAGTGTGTTAATAAAAGTTTTCAACAAAATATCCATCTCTTGTTTGGTGTGGGTGGGTGGGTGGGGGTGATTGAGACATTTATGGTGAGAGAAGGGGTACATGGCAGATAAAAGGTTGGGAAACACTGATTTAGACCCTACCCACTTTAGTAACACAAAAAAATAAATAAATAAATACATACAATTTTATTTAAAACTTTAAAAAAACTTTAAAAACCTTTAAAGGGAACAAAATAAAATGCATTGCTTCATTTTGGAAAAAAATATAAGATTTCTGGTAAATCTGTACAACTTGCAGCATTATCGGACATCAGAAGACTTAACAGGAGGCGGGTTTGAGAAAGTTCCCTCAACAGTCTGACTGCAGACAAAGGAAATGCGGAAAACCTGGTCTGTTTTCTCTCACAAACAAAACAATGCTACTTTTTTTTTCCAAAGTAGGTCTAAAAATACAATTTTAACAGATTGTCAGCTGAAGATTTACTTTCAAAATCTCTCAGATGACTTTTTAAATAACTTCCATTTACTACCCTTATTTTTCACATATTAACGAGAACATGCCAGATAAGACCTGACTAGGACTGCCTCCATTTTTTGCTTTGTTTTTATAAAGAAAAAGTATGTATGAAGCAGAAATTGGGGAGAAATGTTCAAAATTTGGCAACATGGAAAAAAAAAAAAAGAAAAAGAAATAATAATCTTGCTCTATTCCTAAAACTAAAACTGGTGACAATGGCAGTGTCATTAGCATAAAAGCTGCATCTGCCTTTAGTTTAGTGGCTAAGACATTAGGTCATTCAAGACCCACAATCCTATGGTAGAGAAATATTTATTAACTTGAACTTTTAAAATGACTCACACTAACTACATTTGCCATTAATTTATTCTATTGCCAAAAACAAAAAAGGTTTTCTTCTACAGAGTCGCACTAACTTGCAATTATGACCTCTAACATAACTAACTATTGATAGCCAGCAAAAATGTATTACTGCCCACATGCTCAAAACCCCAAGCCTACATGGCACATTCAGAATGTGGGCAAACTAAAGACTTATATTAATTAATTAATTAATTAATGATAATGTTTTTAAAAAAGCAACAACAAACATGTAGAAGTGTCTAAAGTTAATAAATCTTCTTACTAAACAATATAATATTTTTTAACAAAGCAATGCTGTCTACAGCATAATAATAGTTTTAACAGAAATTTGCATTATACTTTACAATAAATTACAGAATTAAACTGTAGAATGAATGTGCTATAGAAAAATAGCTTTTGCAAATTTACAATTTATTCTTTTTAATAGAATATAATCATATTGAACCAAAAAAGGGGAAATGGGAATAAAGAGCAAGACTGAAAATTTATGAAAAGATCCTTGAACTACAATAGAGCAATAGTTCAAAATGCTAATTTTTAAGCATGCAGACAGATAAAACTTACACAGAAAAGCTGGTCTCACATTGATCCAAGAACCCCAAGCCAGCTGCAAACCCCAATCTGTGTGCAGCTTTACACTCACCGTGCTTACATCGTCCACAGTCAACTTTACCACATTACGGCGACGAGACTTCCTGGTGCTGCTCCCACATTCATTCTAGAAAACCAAAAAAAAAGAGATTTAAATTTAAAATTCAACTACATCACACTGTGTCTCAGACTAAAGCTGTTTCAGAATACATATCAACTTGAAACATTTTAGTTAGTTTTTTTTTTTTTAATGCAAACACATCA
Source organism: Nautilus pompilius (assembly GCA_018389105.1). Taxonomy (NCBI): domain Eukaryota; kingdom Metazoa; phylum Mollusca; class Cephalopoda; order Nautilida; family Nautilidae; genus Nautilus; species Nautilus pompilius. The sequence continues at coordinate 69,892 of JACATO010000968.1, read as the reverse complement.
TGGTTCTTAAATTAAAAAATGTCAAAGCATACTTTTTAGGGCAAACTGCATTTTTTAAAAATTGTTTTCCTTTAAATTTTGTTTTCATAACTAAATCTTCTTCAGAATCAGTTTCTTCTTTAGTGTGGACCATCTTGATAGCTTTACATTTTTCTGAAAGTTACTTTCATTGTTTTGTTATATGTATTCTAGCAATGCAAATTTTTGGGGATGTTTTAAATATTTTTCTCTAAGCTCATTGACATCATTGAAATTAAATAGGGCCTCAAAATGCCAACCTGGGTAAGCTTACTGATATCAGAACAAGTCTTAGAAACTGACAGATATATGCAGGACTATTTTGTATCAGTATTTCAGGGTGTTATGATAATTTTAGTTTACACATTAACACTTATATTAACACAGATCTTCCTATCAAGAGAAGCAAACTAAGCACCAATAACAATAACGAAAAAGACCTTAAAACATGAATCCCCTTTCTTTAACTAATGTAAGCAAAACAAATTGGCAATTTATTTTTAAGTAACTTAAAGCAGTCACTGCAATTGTTAAGCTTTTTAAAGAATAAAAATACAATTTCCTTTACTTTATCAGGTAACAATTTCAATAAAAACTTACTTCATCTTCCAGAAGATAATCCTCTTCATTCATCCATTCATTGAATTCCTCAAGGTCTAGCAGCCATCTGGCATTTATCTGCAAAATAAGGATACAAAAGAATTAATGAATTAATTTTTTTTTAAAGTGTTCAGGTTAAGTATTTAGGATATTTAACTAAATACTAATACAAAAGTAAATTCATAAACACCACTTTTGGTTGTAAATTTACAAATATAAAAAAATTTTCATCTTTCTGAGCAAAACGCAAATGAAAAGTGAACAGCAGAAAACAAAAGTTGGCTACAAAAACAAAAATCTAAGCTCACAGCTAAGAAAAGTAACATTGGATATAAATTTAAAAGTGCATTTTTTCCAATTAACAAATCTATGAAAACCAATTAGAATTTAAACATTTTCCAGATTTAAGAAAAGTTGTTTTTATATAACAATATATTTACCAGTAGACAGAATTATCCAGTGTTACTTGCTCTCAAGACAGCTATTTATGAATCACCGTTTCCACCGTTTCCATCATAAATCTCATTATCCTCAAAAACACTCAGTATTTTGTGTTCTACTCTAGCATAACCATGCCATTATCTTCATCACTGGATTATGATACAAGCCACAGTGCAGTGGCTTTGAGAGAGCGCTTAAATATTTAAAATGAAAAGACTGCCATTTTTACCTCCCATGCACCTGATGGACTGTAGGGAGCTTCTGGGTCCTGTTCTATCTGGACTTCTGTGACCCATGTGTCATAGCTGCAAAATAGGTTATTTAGTCCCTTCTTCATATTATGCTATGATGCATATCCAGTTTCTAAATTAAATATTTCAGTTGTTTTTAGAACAAAAATTTTACTCTTATGGTAAAACCACTTAATTGTTTTATAATATTCTCAGCATATGTATTGCAAGATTACTAAACTGCAATAAAAAAGTATCTGCCACACCAACAGGAAGCAAAATGTTTATTTGAACATCAACGTACAGCACTGTAAACATTCTAAAATGTAGAACAAACAACTACCATACTGACTTTTTCATCTGGATAAATTAGTTTTATTTTATATAACATCTGTAGTAGTTTTGTGATGCTGGTTAAAAGTCACAAGAAAAACACTTCAAATCTTTGATAAATATACTCTTTCTTTCTTTCTAAAAACTAGAAAATAAAAAAAACAATTGCCACATCCATCACCAACTTTTTATAAGCACAAGTAAATCATATTTCTAAAGTATAGAATAGGGTAGAAACTTTTCTTGTATACAAAAAAAAGTTGCAACCAGCATACATACATGCATGCACACACAAAATTTTATCTTAAAAAGAATTTAATGTACTCAAGCACTAAAAGCATTTTATTTGGTAAAAACATACCTGCATCATTACTTTTAAAGAAATTTCACTTAATTCAAACTTTCAATAATTTATTAACCTGTTAGATGCCATGGCTCTTCTGTGAAAATCACTAATAACTTCAAGGCATCTTAGTTGTGCACAGTACTCTACGATATTTGGTTGTGTGTCAGTTTTGCATAGAACTGTATAGCATGGCATTTATGAGTTTCAACTTCACTACATTTTCACTAGCAGTTTTGATATAGTGAATGGTAAATATTAGCATTTGATCATTTATTTAGTAATTTTGCATTGAAACAATCATAAATAGGAGTAACTGCATATGTTAAAACTGTGTAGGCCAGTGTTCCTTTAAATTTTGACAGACATCTTAATATATTAGCACATATTACACATCACCTATTCTTGTTGTCATAATAAATAAAAAAAGGTGATTAAACAAAATATTTCAGAAGTAGCATTGATAATATTTATTATTTTGTAAAAGTGATAAATACACCATCTGAAAATTTTGTTACCTGTCAGGGTAGAACCACCAATGTATCATGGAGTATCGATCTCTCTTCATCACTGGCCGAAACCATTCATCTGTTTAAATAATAATAATAAAAAATTTTTGGTAGAAAACCTTCAAAAATAAAGAATGCATTGAAACATCAATAATCAAAATTTTTATAAATAAAGATAGAATCCATTTTCTAAAATATGAACAGTTTGTATGAAATCTTTTGTGCATTAAAAAAGCATTTATTTTCATATATGAACTTTCTAACAGTCATATGTTTATATGCAAATAACTGTATGCACAATTGATTATATAGGAAATATTCATGGGTTATTTCATTTGTTGAGTCCACAATTCTGACTACCAGTGTAAGCAGATTGCAAGATAATAATCTTTTTAAAAAAATTGTTTTTTTTAAAAGTTGTCTTAATATGAAGACTCTTTAACAAACCAAAATTAGCACGACATTAATCATTAAAAATCAAACTTTATAGCACTTCTGAAAATTGTCAGTTTAAAAGTCAAAGCATGCACCAAATCCTTATCTAACAATAATTTCCACCAAAAGGCCAAAGTAAGAGAGTGATATTTTTGCAATTGCAATGTTTAAATAATCAAACTTCTCTAAAATCTAAGTAATTTAATAAGAGTTTCCAAGATTAATAAGTGTTGCAAAGAATAAATCATTAACTTTAAAAGTAGCTAAAACACTTACCATCTATACCAGAGTTGGCAGGTAAAGGGTACACAACATGAGAGGCATCATCAGAATTATCTACCAAAGTTCCCTGATGGCGTTTGATGATGTCTTTGAGTTTGGGGACAAAAGCTTTGTCCACTTCTGGCCTGATGTAGATACTTGGCTGAGTTAGGCACTTGTTCTGGACCAGTGATTTCTCTATTTGCATAAACATTTCTACATTTCGGTCAACACGAGAAGGTGACTGGAAATCAAATCGTCTCCTAGATATGAAACAAAACAGTTTAAATTAACAAGAATACATTCCAACATTTTTTGCAATTATTTTCCACACTTGCAGTAGCCGTAAATATACAATGTACAATAATTAGTTTCTATTCATCTCAGTTTACAGAAAAATAAACATTACAAATCATTAACTGGCTCATCACAGAGCAGCAGCTCTGTATAGGTTACAAATTTTAACACACAGCAAACAAATTGGGCAACTGACAAGATTTTGTCATAAAGACAGATTTTTAAAAATGTTCCATATTAAGTTACCTAAATTCATACTAAAAAGAACTATCATATATTTGGGATAAATAAACTAAATTAATTAATCAGGACAATTGATGCACACCAAAGTATAAATTATTATATCCAAAACCATTCTAAATTTAGGCCTTTCCCTAGACTCCTAACAAAGTTACCTAACCCTGCTTACCATTTGAGTCCAGATATAAGAATATAAAATCTTATGTTAATCTCAGAAATGCTGAAGCTAAGCCGATTATTTGTCTACAATATAAAGAGCGTGTGGGAATAATAGGCTTAACAAATTGATTTATTTCTTCATTTTACTACATAATGGTAATGAAATGTAAAAGGATGAAAGAAAAACAGGATGGACTTGTACGTGAATCAACTACACACAGTAAACTCTGGATATAGCAGCACTCTATCTAACGGCAATGTTTATCTAATGGCATATGTCACAGTTCTGGCAGCAGACACAACCACCAAATTAAGTTTGTTTACAGTCGCCATCTTGGAAGTGCACATAGCTAATTTCTCTAGTCTTTTATCACATGATAACTTTTGCACCTCTCAACAATCAATGGCTTTTGACAAAGCAAATACTGGAGAAAAATGGAGGACTACACTTAACATTGCTGATAAAATCAAAATAGTCAAGAAATTATAAAAAGGTGCACAAGAAGTTATGCAGGCTCATGTTACGCATAATACAATCATTATACGAGAAAGCAAGCATGCTTCAAACAGGGCAATATTTGATAACTTTTCAAGAAAGCAATTGAGAAATCACAAAAGTGTTTCATCAACTTCATCACTCAATCGTTCTCCTGATGCAGCAATTGAAACAATGCCAGAGGAAGAGCAGGAAACAGAAGAGAAGTAAACAGTGTAATGTAGTGTATAATTATGTTATTTTTAATGCATATGTTCCATATTTAACATGTGCATACATTTTTAAAGTATAATTGTTTTAATTACACATATATGTTATGTACATAACATGTTGTGCATACATTTTTTTAAATATAATTGTTTTATTCATGTGTATGTTCCGTATATAACTTGTGCATATTTTTAAGTGGATTGTTTTATTTATGCATATTTTCCATATGCAAATTGATGTAATTGCATTTTTTTGAATAATTTGATTAAACTGGCAGCACATACACATCTGTTTTATATTCTACTTATTGCTCTATATGATGTAAAATTCGATATAACATCCCCGATTCCACAAGGGTGCCGTTATTTAGTTTACTGTAGAATGCTATTTGTTAAAATATCTTCATACAGTAGCAAAACCATTCAGATTCATCAGTCTGCAGCTAAGATGGGAAATCACCAGCCAACAACAGGCAGTTTGTTCTTTTTTAACTTTTTTTTTCAGCCCATTTCTATTTTTTTTTTCTTTTTTCAAATGTAATTTTAAAATAATTCAATCAGTTTTTAGTTTGCAAATTAAATGAAAATATAAAATACATTTTAAAAAAAAACTAATTTTTTTTTTTTTTTGTTTGAAACTTCAAAGCCCAAGCTCAGACAAACTGCGGGTCTAGCCAGGGCTAGAGATTGTGACAAACGTTTCCTACATAAGACTAACTTTCAAACTAAAGCTCATTTTATGCCTATACAAAAAGTTTCTTTTTTCTGTCTTGCTTCACATGTAGCAAGTGCCCAGTGAGCAGCTGGCAACATTTCTTTGTGGTTTTAATACACGAGTGGGAGGGAGCAGGAAAAGTTGTCTGAGCAAACAAACAGCCAGGTTAATAAATAGCTGCTGTTCAGTCATTTTCAGTTTTAATGCAGTGCATTTCTTTTTTGTTTTTTTTTTTGTGTAACTCCTATTAAAAAACAACAAAAACAATCAATGTGCTTCTAAATTTTTTGGCAATGAGTAAATCATTCTTTAAAAAAAATTGCTTAACTTTTAAACTGTTAGTTTATAGACATCTTTTTAAATTAAGAAACGTGTTTGAGAAAAAAATATTCATATGAAAAATACTTTACCTGGTTTGAAATAACATGAAAAAAATTTTTTTGTGAAATTTCTTTAAAAATAATGATGCAGGTACGATTTTACCAAGTAAAAAATATAAAAAAGAAATAAATCAATTTGTTAAGCCTGTTATTCCCACACGCTCTTTATAATGCTAAAGCAAAATAAAGAATTATTTTTAGTGAATTCCGTCACAAAATCTCATTAAATCCAAGATAATAAAATTAATCCATTTTAAAAACAATTTCATTTTTAAGTACTTATAAATAAGAGATGTGCTATTATTTAACTTATCGTTACTCCACCAAACTAATCAGACTAGCTAATGGTTTAAGTACAAAGTAGGGACTAAACAGATACTGTTAAGTTGCTTTATTTGGCTTTTTTAAAACATCCTAATCACAAACTGAGAGAAAAAAACAACAAGCAATGCTGAAAGATGCTTTGTTATAACCTCCGCGTTACTGTTTCTCATCAGAAAAGAAGAAAATAGTAATTTTCATTCTGCAAGGAGCTAACACACAGCCATTATTTTATCGTACAGAAGAAACATTTTTCACAAAAACAAATGTAAATGACAGTTAATTTTGTTGAACTGTGAAATGATGGCAAGCCTGTGCTTGTTTTATCTTTTGCTTAATTCCTGATACTGAACAGATTCCACAATGCATACTCTGCAAAAGTCCATCTATACATTAATAACTGGTTACTATCTGAAGAAAAGAAGTACAGTATAAGTATTTAAACATAAAAGTTTACTATATTCACAATTATCTTTTTATTATTATTACATTATTTTATATTATAAATGAAACTGTGTAAATCTTTACATTATCAAAAAAAAACAAACTGCCAACACATACTGCATTATTAAATTAACTACAAAACACTGAACAAAATGTATAATGCTAAATCTATCAATAGAATTTAAATTCACCAATCATAAAATCATATCTTCAAATAATAAGGATCATTAAAACACACCTACAACAATATTTTTTTAAAAATCTACATACAAATTTGCATTAAATGCAATCTTTAATGAGATTGCCAGTCTCATTAAAGATATGATTTTGCATAACCACATAAACTGATAACAGGAGGTTTTAAAGCTGTCACAAAATCTACATCTAAATAGTAAAAAGCCAGTGTTTTTTAAAACTATAATACAAAGTTGCTAATATTAAAATGTTAATTTGAAAATAGGAACTTACATTATAGCAGCACTGAAAGCACTAATAATACTTACCATCCTTGATCACTTTTATATTTATAGACAGCTGCAAAAATATTGCACAGGGAGCCACCAGGCTTAAAGTCAAGAAAACATTTCATCTGGAATGAAAGCAAAAGATGGTGTAGTTCATTTCACTCAAAAAAGAAAAATTTGAAATGCTACATTTGTATACCTTTTCACAACAAGCCAAAATTTCTTGTTTCATTATCATTCTTTTTAACAAATGATATCATGACTAGCACATCAGAATTGACACTAATGTAAAATAAAAAAAAAAAAAAACAATTTACCTGTTCTCTTAGGAAAATCTTGTGGTGATATTTGAAGGTTTTTCTTTGTGCTAAACTGCTAAACTTCTTTAAGGATGAGACTAACTAAATGATATACAAGATCTTCAATTTTTTGCTCCTAACAACTATATAAAAGTTATATTTTTGCATTTTTAGCCAAAACAAGCTTCATAAACATTTTATCTCCTCTGGTATGAAATGCTGCTAATAATACCCAGTTAGTTTAAAGGAAAAAAAAAGTTTTGAAGATTTCTTATGCTATTTTTAGACTCATCTATAAAATATCTGATATACTCGCAGCCACCCTCCCATGTCAGCAACAGCAGTAGTCATTCCATCAGAAATAAGTATTAGCTGAAACAACATTTGACAATCTTGAAATGTGTAACTTTATTTAAAAAAAAAAAACTAACGTGTTGAGTATTTTATATGAAAATTAAATATGAGTGGTTTACCAGTGTAGAATAAACTTGTCCTACCATTATATAATAGTAGCAAACAAAAGAGCTTGTAGATTTCACCATCTACACAAAGGTGTGGAGTTCTAAACTAACTAAGATAATTTACATTGATATCTAGAATGAAGTATATAAACAAATAAACTTCAAAAATCATTCTAGAACTTCTTAGACCTAAAATATCATGGGTACATATCTGTGCACAGGAAGTTTCTAAATTTACATACAACACTAAAAAAAAATAATATTTGCAAAAAATATAAAAAAAACGATTATTATCCCGCTTAAGAATACTTCCATAAAGTCAAGAAGTAGTTTTGTCAGGAAAGCAAATATCTCTTTTTTTTCTTACTAAACTATGGAACATTGTGGACATCTCTGAAACAGTGATGTTAACAGTGAAAGCAAATTGCAAAGTTACTATCTAATAAAATATAATCTTAAGACAAAATCAGCTTTCTTACTGGAAGTTTTGTTAGTGCTGGGTTGCTGACTTGCTTGCCAAATGCATCTTCCTGAAACTGAAGCATCTGAATCACAAGGCTTGCAAGGCTTTTATTGGTAGGTGGATCAGCTTGTGTGTACTAAAGAAAGCATAAATAAGAAAGACTGATAGCTTTCCTTAATAGCAAACAGGAAATTTTATAGAAGAAAATATTGATAATTAGATTTAAAAATTAACTAACTTTTTTTAGAAAGAAGCAAATATAAAACCTCTAAAACAATATATTTGTATTTCAATGCATTTTTCACTCATTTTATAGATAATGTTTTTTTTAAAAAAATATTAGTAGGAAAAAGATTAGTGATAAATGATTCTCACTATCTGCAACACCCAGCTATGACATTAGCATACACCTATTTCATTTTTATTTTTTAAGTTGTTCAATGATTATTTATCAGATCTGTAAAAATTGTAGACTTTTTAATGTCTAAAACTACAAGTATGCATGTGCCCACACAACTGACAAAAATGTAACTTTTAAATGAAATTCAAAACAAAAAAATAGGAACAATATGAATGCCAAGATTGAAGTGTTGCAAAAAAACTGAACTTTAACTGATTCAAAAGCTAATTTATTGCCATAGAAAAGCTTTCAGAATGTTACAAAAATAGATCAATTACAAAATGTAAAAAAGAATTATTTAAATACAAAACATGAACAAATATTAATTAAAGTAAAAATACCATTAATAAAATAAAACAAAGAAAATAAACTTAAAAAAAAGTAGTAAAGTATACATAACAGTAACAAATAACTATAAAGTCACTGAACAAGCTATAAAAATAAATGATCCAATACAAAAGTATTAAAAATTTAACACAATAACATAAAACTGCAATAAAACAAACTTTGATCAGTAAGTCTTTTTCATCAACAAAAAATTTATTCTTGCTACATAATGGGATACTGGAACTTCACAAAACATAATGCACTTTGTATTTTTTTAATTAGAGTTTCAAAGATTCTTTAATTAGTTACTAATGACTCAGTTTCCACAATGATCTCATAAGTTTTTATTGTTGTTTCTTTAAAAATCTTTAGTTGACAAGTCACAGTCCATAGTTTCTCAGCATAAGCTTGTTATAGTGTTTACTGCCCATTTCATTAGACATGGATCCAAATTGCCAATAATCGGCATTCATATATTGAAAAAAGACCAAACGAATAAAGGAAATTAAAACTACCTGAATTATAGCAATAGTAAAGTGCAACACTATTTACCTATGTGGGACTAAGTACTCAAAATTAGCTATTGATCACTTTTTTAAAAATATGCAAACCAGAAATTAAAATGAGAATGATTGTAATAACAACAAATAATTACAAAACAGCAATTCGAGTAATCTAATATTCAAAATTACTAGAGCCAAATGGCTAAGAATTAAAAATAAAAATTGTAGCATATAATACATACAAACCAACATCAACCTGACAGTTTCCTTGTTTTCAGCCACTCTTTATATTTAAATTTTTGCCTAATCACATGCAATACATCTTAGCTTAATTTCAATTTAATAGGAAAAAAAAGAAAATAATTATGACAGCAGTGAGAATTGGTTCTCTTTTCAGAATAGTTGACCAGACTGGCAGTTAACATTAGGTACTATTTAACCAAATAATACAGATATTTTTTTTAAGAAACTATATAGAGGGATCAATAAGACAATGCCTATTAAAAATTTTTTACAACTTTTGTTCTAATAGGGATAGCAATTTCATTCCTGTCTTATTTGAAACATAATTTTATGCCATTCTCATGACAATTTTTGCTATCGTTATTGTTTCATTTGTAATCAAAGATGACACAGCAGTTGACTGTCGATTGAGAATTAATTGTTGGATAGGCAGGCAAGGCCAGACAAAAACCTGGACCTAAGCTTATCTATCTACTTCTTATAGGGAAAAGCCACGTTACAGAGAAGAGTTAAACGCCAAAATACATGAAGTGTTGAGTAAGGTCCCACAAAATGTTCTTGCTCGATCTGTTAAAAATGTGGCAACATTTTAAAAAATCTGTTGGCAATACAGATGTTTATGCAAAAATTAATTGCAATCATGGCAAATGGCATAAAACTATCTTTTAATTCATACTAGAATGAAGTTTCTATGTCCACTGGAAAAATTATTTTTAAATTTTTAATATGTAGTGACTTTTCAGTTCTAATTTAGTTTAAAATCTCCACTAACAAAACCAGAAAAAAAGTTAACAGTAGTGCTAAGAAGCTAGAAGAACTATGTATGGCTGTCTTTTCATCAAAAATATTTAAAAAAAACTTTGTATTAATTGCATATTCAAAAGTACATTATTATATATCTGTGATTATCATATGAAAACAGTGCCTTTATAAATTAAACGTTATGTTAGGGACATTATATTGTAATATTAGTTTTAACATTAATATGAAATATCCTTAAGTCACAATGTAAATCAGCTAAAAACAACATTAAAACCAAGAGTACAATAACTTTCAACGATACTATCATCTCACCTAAACAATCCCAGTAAATGTTTATGGCATTTTAGCATGACAGAACTGCAGAAAAATTATGGATAATTTCACTTGTACCTTGGTTTATATCAACAATACAGATAACACCTCCAACTAATACACTTATTTCAATGCCAGGAAAGAATATTTTGTCTGTTTGTCATGACAACTGTGGAGCATAACAATAATAATCAGAAATCCATAATAATAAAAGATTTGATGAGTAAAAAATTTTAAGAAACTGCATTGCTATGCTCATCAGAATTATCATCAAAAAATGCCTTCGAATTCTGTATTTAATATCACATTTCAAGTGTCTTTTTTTTTTAAATATTCGAGTTTAAAATAGTAAACAGTCAAAATGAAGAGGAAAGATGGGAGTATTTTATAATTGTAGAAAAAGAGCCATTTCAGTTCAATAGAAAAAGCGATGTGCCAAATAATTCATCGTATAAAGCAAGAATTAAGTAAATTAATGAAAACCCGGACATAGGGACTCATTTGGGTGCTTCGCACGATCATAACTCGGAAAATTAGCACAGGCAATTTTAACCAAGAGTTTTTCATTGCGCACTCTTAATTAGCAAAACGCATAACGACCACAAGCTGTGTGGCTGCTGTTACTATTAGCATCAATACATATGCAGGTAAACACACCGAGCGAAACCAATCCACTCTTCTTCTTCTCTTGGCGAGATTACCGCGATGACGTCATAGCAAACCTTGGTTCCGCAATAATATAGTTAATAAATGGAAAAGAAGAAACATGGAATAACCCCCCCCACACACACACACACACACCCCACCCCCCGGGGGTACGGAGGTCTGCGTTCCCCCTCTGTGTTGCGAACAAAGGCTGAGCCACAACCAACGCAGCTCGCCAACACGGGCACGAAGGTTCAGTCGGAGCACAGGCTAACGGACGGCACCTCGAACACCCACAGAAATGCGAAGCTCATACCTTCTTACAGTTTTTGTGCAGCCATGTCCTTACGGAGTCGAACTGCGCGATGGTTTCGACGGATTCGAAAAATTTAATGTTCGGCCCACCATACTTTTTCCGATGCAACGCCATTTTTGCTGATAGCGGAGAGTTACCGGGAAAAGGCAGACTGGCTTCGCCGGACCGGAAAGTCCGCTCTTCGTTCAGCCGTCTTCTTCGTATATAAACATCTATTTATTTATTTATTTTATTTTTAATCTCTTGTCTGCTAGGTTCGATTAAAATTTTTATTTCTCTTGTGACCGGTTAGTTTGCTGTTGTCGTTTCCTTTTTTTTTTTTTTTTTTGGAAAATTACGTTCCAACCGGAAAAAGAAAAAAAAAAAGAAAACATTTCTCTTTTTTCAAATTGTCAGAGAGTCACCAGGGTTCAAGCCAGGGTGATATAACGACTTCCGCCGTATGCCCAGAGAAGACGTGAATGCTGTTCTAACGAAGAAAAAAAAAAAAAATAAGGAGATTGGATTAATTATGTCGGCTTTAAAGTTATGCAATTTTTTTTTTTGTTTTGTTTTTCACCTGTTGTTTTTTTTTTTGTTTTTTTTAAATTTTTTTTTTTTTAAGTGCGAAATACGAAAGTGTGTCCATCCCACCTGTCTCTTTTTTTTTTTTTTTAAATTAATATCAGGAAGTAAGAAAGAAAGAAAGAAAAAACGACATAGTAATTATTTTTGTGCTGTTTTATTAAATAAAATAAAACGGTAAAATGTGTTTTTATAAGACAACGATTTACATACATTAATAAATCATCATTATTATATTATATTATGCAATGAGGTTATGTTATTTATTTATTATTATTATTTTTTTTATTATTATTATTATTTTTAATATTAATTTTTTTTTATCGCAATGCAAATACACTTTTCTTACTTTTTTATTATTTTTTTTAAAAAAAAGAAAAAAAAGAACAATATAGGACTATAAAATTATTCGCTGCGGACCTTCTAAACTACACGTCAAGACCAAACAATCATGGAGCTGTCGATCCTGGTAGGTTCTGCCACTCGCTCTTATTTCTCGGCCTGATGGCGAGTTCGACCCAAACGGTTACCGGTGGCGCCTTAGAAATTAGTAGCTGGTCCGTCCATACACATGGCTATCCGGCACATTGCTTTAACATGGTTTGATTAGTTGTGAATGGATGGGTGCATTGGGTTATTTCTGATACTTTTAGTCCTCCTACAGGCTACCATTTTTTTGTTAGTTTCCTCTAACAGTTTTATTAAATATATATATATACATACACAGGAATTTTTAAAACAACAACAAAGATGTGTGCTTAGATGATGTAACACCAGTACTATTGTACTCGTGTGTCTTCAACAGGGATGTATTTTGTATTAGTAAAATGAGCTTACATAGTTACAGATTGATCAGGGATAATAGTAGTAATCATGCGACTTGGCATTATGGTCAATGTGGATATTAAAGGTAATGTATATAAATTCATGAGAGCTGACGATGTTCATTTGATGCTTTGATCACACCTGTGCCAAGCAGTTAAGTGCAAGTCCAAGTTTGGTGACCGGGGATTGGTGAAGTGCAACTGTTCCAGCATCAGCAGGGTATAAAAAAAACACTGTAAATGCATCAAGGCACAGATAGAATATAATTCTCATTGCCATTCAACTTTTTCATGCATTAACAAGCTGTAGACTCTTCTGTATGACTAAGCACCTCTTGGAGCACAGGTAAGGGCTTTATGTGTTTCATAATAAAAAAATTATAATTTTTAATGCTGTTTCAAAGTTGCTGCTTTAAAAAATAGTTTAGAGTATTTGTCAGATTTCCAGCTGACAAAAGCAGAAAATGTACACTTTCTTAAACTGAATCAGGAATATTTAGATGTTCTAACTATGCAGATTCTCTCTCTATCATCTTAGAAGTACAATTTCCTTTTTTAAGCTGTTAATATTTTGGAATTTTTTTCTTTCTTTTCCAGGAACCAACTTTGCGTACTGTTAAAGCCATTGTGATTTTGGATAATGATGGAGTCAGATTAGTTGCAAAGGTAATTATTCTTCCTGATACAGAAATTTTATGCTTAAAAGCATGCAGAATACAATGGCATAGTTTAATTTCTAGTACTTGTGTAAAATTTTGAAATACTTAACACTAGCACCTCTGTGTTCTTATCTAGATTTGTAACAAGCATTTTTTTTTTTTTAATGAATTTTACATTAATGATTTAATGAGAGAAAACTGAACTGGGGGTAAATCAATAGCTACTTTTAGCATACAAGATGCAGCAGGATATCACTTATAAGTTCACTCAATATTAATGTTTTTTCCTTCCTTTTTCAACTTCAGCACTTCTGATAATTATTTTAATCTTTTATTTTATATTTTTAGCACTTGCAGACCATCAACTTCTCTGAAAAATTTTATTATCCAATGTGTATTTTAAATTTGTTTATATGTATCAGCCATTGTTTTCAGAATATCTAATTGTAAGGTGACTTGAACATTTCAGTATTACAATGACACATTCCCATCTGTGAAAGAACAGAAAAATTTTGAAAAAAACCTTTTCAACAAGACACACAGGGCCAATGGTAAGTAAGGGTAATTTCTAGCAAACTTTTCTTGTGAATAATCTTGAGGTTTTGGAGTTACTGTCCACATACCATTATAGATGCTGCTAGATTGACATCTAAAGGATGGTAATTACTATCACAAAACATCAGACTATATTTCTCTTTGAATTATAATAAAGATTAGATTATTACTGCATAATCAGCTACATAATAGAAGGGAAACCTGAAGAATAGTAGCTTTTAATGCTAGTAGTAGAGAACTCTTAAGTATTTTGCTCAAATCATGTTAAAGCATAGCTTGACTACCATATATAGAATGGTGGTTACTTTTCTTAAGGTTTACCATGCTAGTTCCCTAGTTTTCAGGTAGTTTTTTTCTTAGACTGTTATATTGGTCATAGAGGTGCTGAATATTGTTTCTAGTATCTTTCAAGCCCTTTCCTATCGCTTACCTACTGTTTTCTCTCTCTCCTTTTGGTGATCAGGAAAAAAAGATGTGCACAGTCCTGCTTAGAAAAAAAAAACTGCTCATAATGTTACACTAGTAAATGTGAAGCATGGCTGCAAACACCTACACAACATACATGAATTAAGCATAGCATACATATGTATGCACTAGTGTTTTTTAACAACATAATGTTATATCTGACACTGGTTGTGCAAAAATGTATCCCTTTTTTTACTTTTTTTTTAAATATTTTTTTAAAAAAGAAGCTAAGTTACTAAAATTTGAGAAATATTTGGCTTATTTACTTTAATTTTTTGCACACACATGCTTTTGTTAAACTATGAGGTAATGATCAAACCATAACTAAATACTTCCTCACAAGATTGTGACTTTTTAATTAATTATGCAAAGTTGGTATGGTATCCATATTTCATAAGGTTGGAAAAGTTAATCAAATTTCCAGTTTGTTTTAATTTGGTTCTCTAAATACTCATGAACGCAACCAAATATGCTTTTAAATAATTCCTTTTAATCTAATGTTTGGAAAAAATTTTCTTTTGTTTCAGTGGCATCTTGGACATAAAAATTAAAAAAGTTACTTTATATTAGCTGACCAGTTAATTAAATGAGATTGACATTAATAAACAGAAGCAGTTGCTCCTAAAGTACACAGCTCTTCTTGGCATTTTGTTTGAGTCAAAGCAGCTTTGTCTTAGTGAAGATTTTTAATTTGGACAGCTATAGCAGTTGCACTATGTTTGTGAGCTGGATCAATCAAGTTACCCATAGTAGTTACTGGTGGAGTCTTGATTTGTTGTACTCATCACCACCTTAAGAAACAAGCACTACTTTGGATATCTTCCCATCACTGTACAGCACACTGTTTTTGCTTTTTCATTCTTTGATTCTGAATGGTTATGTACAGCAAGAGTAACCTCAAACTAGCAAACCAAGAAATTTTTTCCCATTTTGCATTCATTAAGTCTGTGGCAAAATTAGTACAAAGATGACAGTGAAAAAAATGCTTGACTAATTTAAAATGTTTATAATTAACTCTGTACAGTCCCAAAAAATTACTTAAGTGGAAACAAAGAAGGAATTCTGATTCAAACTGCATACTCCCATTGCACATACACTATGCTTTGTGCATTTGTGCTCCATGCTTTACTGATGGAACTAGATAGATCTCTTTGAATCTCTTGCTTTTCTTATTGAAGTACTGTGATTACTCAGGCCACAGCATGTGTCTTGTCTCCTTTCTTTTGGTTTACATTTTTTTAAGTGAACTTATCTTATTAGCAGCATGGACTGATGACTTGTTTGCAGCAACTCTTTATCCATTTAGACTTTTTTTTACATTGTCATAAGAAAGATATACAACCATAGTCCACTTTAGCTGCCCATTTTCTGGTTATCTGTTCATCTTGTTATCTTATACAACTTACCTCGCATTTCTTGCTAAGCTTCCACATCTACAAGATTATTATATGTACAACTTTATCTTTGTACTTTAAAGACATGCCTGTGGTAATCCAGGGATTCACAACTATTTTCTTAATATGCTCTGCATTTTTTAAAGGTATCCTTTTTATAAAGATGTCTCATTAGACATTTTGTATACCAATAAAGAAAAAATGCTTTTACATGCTATTCTAAATGAAAGCAATGTTGTCAACGCCAAAATACTAACAGGCATGAATTTTATAAACGTCATTAATTACAGTTACCTAACTTAGCATAAACAATGAATACACACTGCTATTAGATACATGTTGCTATACAATGATTTAAAAAATCATGCAAATTTTACAATAACTCTAACTACAATATCAGTAGTTTTTCAGAAATCTTAATGCTTATAAGTGATAATTTTGCATAGTGCTTTTAGCATAATAAATTCATGCAATATATTACAGACATGCCATATATATACATGAGACTGATTTACTTTTAATAACAAGTTTTTATAGGTGCTAATGGCAGACAGTAACTGTGCATACTCATCATGTTCCTTTTCTCAGCTTGAAAAGTTATAGAAGCACTTCTCTTTTTTCATGCAGTTTTACAGTCTATTTAGTTTAAGAAATGAGTCTTTTAGATGTTAAAAAAAATGGATATCACTGTTTAATCTGTGTTACACTAATGCAGAAAAAAATAATACTATAGCACAGTTTTTAAAAAAAAACTTCCACAAGATATGGAATTTTCAGTATATATCACAGTAACAGTATCCTAAGGTTTTTTATTTCATAAAATCCTTAGTTATTAAAAGATAAGACTTTCAAAATTAAATTAATATTTGGACTGTTTAAATGCAGCCTCATTCAGAATGAGATTCAAACCAACTGATTCCAGTAATACTGATGTCTGTGCATGAGCATTTAAAAGCTTTGACGTTTTTCTCAGGATATTTAGGAAAATAGTTTATACATGCTTGTGATTATGTTTAATAAAGGTGCTACCAACTTCTCTATTTTAGAGCATTTGTAAAGTTATGTACCTACTGAACCAATCTACTCATGCACACAATGCAAACAAAAATTAGTTGCTTAACTAAAGTATAGTTAATAAAAGATTAAACTTGAGCTAGGTAGGAAAAAATCAGTTTAAATATCTGTAGCTAGCCATGCTACATGATTATTGAAATATATTGATTTATCGTCAACATTTTGAATTGTTTGCTTAGTAAGTAATTTTTTGGAATAGCAGTATATTTAAACATAAACAGGTGTACCATTTAGATGTCAAATTTCTAAAAGTATATGCCTCAGATAAATGTTACTAGGGACATTCAGATAAAATCCAGTTGAAATAGCATTTTATGGTATCTAGGAGAATTTCAAGTGAATATTCTTAGTATAGACAAATTTGGAAGTAATTGCAACAAAATCTTTTACATTTTTGATGAAATGTATTCCTATCATAACGTTTTTATCTGGAGTCAGTAATTAGATCTTAAAACTAAATTATGGTTTCTTTCAATCAGTCCTGAGGTTTCTTTTGATCTTAGATGTTGCTTTTGTATTGTACCTCTTGTTTCTTACTACTAAAAAAAAATAAGTGGATATATTCAAGGCCATCTACTGATTAATGGGATATTTCAGCAAAGATAGTGAATGTTGTTGTTGTTGTTCAAGGACTAGCTTGTGATTTGTATTGCATAATACACTTGCTTAACTTTTCCATCTTTTTTGCTTGATGGAAAAAAGTTAAGACCATATTTTATGGTATGCAAATATTTAATATTTAGACCTTTATATTTTTTACACTTGCCACTCAGTGACTAGAAATCAGCATGAGAAACCAAATGTGCAAATTTTATTTGTATGATCCCCAGTTTGTAAAGTAGATAATGATAACTTTTACTTTAAATCATGTCTTAAACCATCTGCTCATTACTGCTATCTATATTTCCAAAGACTTACACCTGTGTAAGTAGTACCTCTACTTGCCCTGTTGGACAAATAACTACAACAACCCATTGGTTTTTAATGCATCTTGAAGTTATAAAATAAAAAACAACAAAAATAAATATAATAGCAAAAAAAACTGCAAAAAAATAATGGTTTTTCCATCTTTCAAAATCAAGTGTTAGAATTGGCTTTGGGTTTAAAATGTAAATTTTGTTTTTTTTTTGTTTTTTTTTTATAATTATTTCTGTTAGAAAAATCTTAATATTCCTAAACTGTGCTAGAACTTTCAGTATAACATAGGTTTCTAAAATTTACATTCAATGTTTGAAACCTTGCTTCAGCATAGCATGTAATTTTTCTGTGAAGATAGTAACTAATCCATTAGCAATTGCCACATCAGCTTGACATAGAACTGTTTAGTTTTCCATTGCATGTCTTGGAGTTTTTATGTACCTTCGCTGTAGTAAAAAAAAAAACAATTATTGAAAGGTTAGCAGGTTTCAACATCATTTCTACTCATCAGACATTTCAAGAATTTAATGTTTACTCTGCAGAATCCTGGATATTGATATCTTGTTATAACTTTGGGCACCTGCAAGTTATAGCTAAAGATCAAGCATTTATCACTTCATGTTTTAAAATATTTACATACATATATATTAGGAACCAACTAGGCAAGCTTGCTTAGTTAGACTGCACTCTTAAGTGGGAGACCTTGGCAGGGTGGTAATGAGGACTTGGGCTCTTTGAGAGCAATCAGTTCACCAATCAATATTGATAATTATCATCTCCCACCCCTGAGCTGATGATTAGTGAATCATCAGTAGATGAAGTATCAATGTGTACAGCTTGATCACATTCTCTCTCAAACTTATTTTGAAGTTTTACCTTCAAAATTATGAGCAATCTACGATATTTTTTTTTCTTAAAAATAACCTTAATATTCTTATGGGCATTTTTCTTTTTTTTTTTCCGCATGCATGTGAGAAAATAAACTCTTAAATTTTTTTAAATATTTATTATAAAATGATTTTTCACCTCATTAATTGTTTCTCATAAATTAGACCACATTTTTCTTAACTCTCTGTAAAGTGTGTTGTTTTTTTTTAAAAAACTTGAGTATGCCTGTATATATGAGGACTGGGTATTGATTCTGACAGTGTAATCTCCACTCCCCATACAGGCATACTCAAAGGGTTAAGAACAATAGTTTAGTTCATTTTTTTAATAAAATTGCTGGTTACATTATACATCTGTAGTATGTACATTTTTGACAAACACAGCAATGATTGTTTCTTATTTTATAGCCAAGAGTAATTATTGCAGCAACAGTTAAGAGTTTAGACAGGCAGCATCATATTGATGTTAGTTGAGCAGTTTTTGTATAAAACAATCATCACATTTTGTGACTAGCTTTCCTCTTGCACCTAAACTGATACTCTCATTAGAAAATTTGTTTTCACTTTTCAACACATCAGTGAACACTTTGTAGCAGATTTAAAAGAGACTCTGTTTGAGATGGCAGATGGTTTATTTACAATAAAATCTGAATTTTGGCTATATACTGTAGATCATTCTTAAAATAAACAATAGAACTGAAAATTGTATGTATTGTCTACCTAAAATAAAAATCATCTACTGATATGTAACCAAAGTTAGTTTTCCAATTTAAGTGTTCAGTCAGTCAGTCAGCATGTAGCTTTCTCTTTCATGCACTCGCCCATAATTATGGTCACTAGTGAAATACCCACTATTAATGTATAAATCATTTTATTAGTAAATATAATTACATATATACAAGCATGTGGCTGTTAGAAAATCCATACTTGTATTATTTTTTTTTAATGTTTGCTTTTTTTTTAACTTTATCACAGGGGTTTTTTCATCGTTGAGTTCACAATTATTACTGGCTCTGTGTAAACAAAGCAGCTGAAACAGCAGTTATAAATGTACAGACCAAAATCACAACTTGGAACTACATGCTTGAGTTCTTTTTTGTGTTGGCTTTTAAATATTCGTTTAAATTTACGTATTTTTATTTTAAAATTTTAGTGCATGTGTGCACGAGCACAGTAGAGACATTCAAGTGAAACCTGGCTGAAATAGCATCACCATCATAATGGTATCCATACAGGCTTCATTTGAATATCTTAGGTAATACTTCTGAAAAATCAAAAAGATTTACTTTTTTATTATTATTATTAGATCTCCATTAATTATCAAAACTATTGGGTAATCCTATATTTTAGCGGCATAAATTCAAAACAAATCTTTAACGGCATAAATTATTTTCTAAAACAACGTGCAATAATTTGAAACTAAATATGGGTGGATGTCCACGTGCACGCATATTTATAGTCAATAATGCTGAAATATTGGACAATCAAGCCATTCGCGAGGAAAACTTCACGCTTTTTCGACTAGGTGCTGACAGTGATAACGAAGGCATTCTAGAATGGATGGCAGTTTACAGTGTGTGCCTTGTCAACAAAACTATAGCTTGAATCAGCATAACCGAGATGCCGATGGTTTCCAGTGGTACTGCAAAGGCTGCAAACAACATAAAAGCATACGATTTGGTTTGTTTTTTCAGCAAAGCCATATGGACTTACAACGTTTGTTACTAATTGTGTGCTATTGGTCACAAAATATGCCACAAGTGGACATGAAATTGGACTGGCCAATAACTACGTCACGATTGTCAACTGGTCAAATGTTTGCTGCGACATATGTGCACAGTGGTTTAATAATGATGACAACTTCACCCAAATTGGTGGTATTTCTGATGGAACTCCAATAATCGTCGAGATCGATGAAAGCAAGTTTTTTCATCGAAAATACCATAGAGGACAATATTGTAACGGCCACTGAGTATTTGGAGAAGTGGAGAGAGGTAGTGGCAAATGCTTTCTTGTAGTAGTGGCCGATAGAAGACGAATGACCCTTGAGATTATCATAGCAGAACATATTCTTCCAGGGTCACACATCGTTTCGGATGGCTGGGCTGCATATGCTCACACACCAGAGATCAGAGGTGAAATTTATACGCACTAAGTCATCGTCCACGAGGAAAATTTTGTTTATCTTGACAATGATGAGATCCACACTCAGAACATCAAGAACTTGTGGATGCATGTCAAACATAAATTTCGTAGACAGTTTGGAACTTTGAGAGATTTCTTCAACTCGTACCTCCAGAAATTTGTGTGGATGAACAATTATCATCTAGAAAACAAGTTTGGATCTTTCATTACATGTGTCAATGCAATTTATCCTCTGTAACTTTGCTTCAAATACATATTGAGCCATTGATTAATTGTTTATTACTGAATTAGAATTTACGCCGCTAAAATATAGGATTACCAACTATTGTATGCATTATGTTAACTTCGTTTGGTCTTCTTTTTTTTTTTTTTTTTTTTTTTTGATTAGACAAACCTCAGAATTACCTTAAAAATTGTTTAGGATGATGTTTTCGTATCTCTATGTATAAAGAGAAACGGTAATGGAAAAGCAGACAAATCATTTGGGCTAGCTGTTGAAATTTTTTTAATGGGTGGTTTGTCTTTTTATCTCTGCTATTTATAACAGTATTCAGGTATTGGTAATTTTTTTGCCTCTAAGTGAATCCATATTTACATTCTCTTTTGTTTTGCTTTTTTCTAGCTGAAATAATTATGTTGGAAGGCTTGACCTGTGTCTACAAGAGCAATGTGGATTTATATTTCTATGTGATTGGAAGTTCACAAGAAAATGAAGTAAGTGGGTAGACTCTTGAAGCCAACTTTCACTTTTAGGTAAATATGAATACACATTTAGAAAATCAGAAGGAAATATGGTTGGTTTGGGTATTTCCCATTACCTTAATATTAGTAATACTAGTAGTAGTAACAGAACTAATGGACCAAGACTTTTTTTCTTGCTGCCATCAGGTTTACAAAATAACTCTCTGCTTTCTGTGAACAATGCATCATTTTCCATTCTTATCCTCTCAGAAAATGAAATGAAATAGTATTAATCATACATTTTAAGCTACACTTTAAGACTAGCAGAAATCATTTAGTCGGATCTGAGTAATCTTTTTTTGATATATATAAAATGGCTTTATTAAAAAAACAACATACTAAATAGCAGTTATAAGACCTTTAATTCTTCAAACTGTATGGAATTTACCAATTTGGGATAACTCCAAATATCTGTTAAATTTGTTACTATCTAATAAGCGGTTTTAGAAATGCACATTATTTCTTGTTTTGAAGAAATTTTAGTGTTTGATTTTAGAACTATTTTAAATTGTCAAATATGATAAGATATAAGCTGATTATCTCTAGTAAGATGTCCTTTTGTAACTTTTATTGAAAATGGTTGAGAAAACCCTAAAAGCACAGGAGGTAGGCAAATTTTGAGGATTTCCACTTCTGCAAGTAAGACGTGCTTTAGTGATTTTTAAGAATTTTTTAAAATTAGATTAAAAGGTTCTAAGGTTAATTTTGTTGCCCATTGGGGCATAGCATTTACAGACTAGTCAGTACTGTCTCCTTCAAAGAATGTATACATAGCTTTTAGAAGAACCTCTTGCTTATTGGTCCATAAAGCCATCTTTGTATTGGTGATAACCATTGTCACACTGAGGTATAGGGCAAAGAAAACATCTGTTAGAGCTGGATTATAACCACAAGAAATTGCTGTGACTACAACATCTAGCCAGTTCTTGTTTCTCAGAGCCTTTTCATCAGTCACCACATGCAGTTTGATTTATATAGCAGTAGTAGTCAAATAAAATTACTTTGCTAAAATTTACCATCCTATAAAATATTTTAGGTAAACTAAGAGTTTATGCCAATTTTCTGTTGCAGGGGATATTTGGTGGTTTTTGAAATAAAGTAGTGGTTTCAAAAAACTACTTTTGTTTTCATGTTGAGAAAAGATTTTTTTGTGAGTGAGACTAAGAAGAAAGTCCCTTCCATCTATTTGTTTATTATTTGTTTATGGTACAGTGTAGGAAGATAATGTTTCTAAGACTGGGATTAGATTCATTAGAGTTCTCTTTTCTATAGCTAAATGAAAATTCTCTTGTGAGTAAATCCTCTCTCTCTCTCTCTCTCTGCAGAACTGTTACTGCTTTAAATTAAATTTATATTAAACTTAAGGGGGGGAACTAATTCAGAAAATTTGCTACTGCATGAGAGAACAGTGCTTTAGATACCGTTGTATTGGTCGTAGTTTCAGAAAATTCTCTGAAAAGATTATATGATTTAAACTGTTAAGACTCTGTCGTGACTAATTACTAAAAAGGGAAGTAGATTGAAAGAAAGTTGGAAAGTACTAACTAATTATAAAACAGGAACATTGAGAATGTAAAAGAGAAGATTACTACAGCTGCTCAGGCTCATGTTGTCTTGTGTAGGACTCTTTCCAATGATAAATTAAGACTGAGTAGATAAGTAAATGCCAAATATATTACTTACAAGGTAAATTTCATTTTCAAAAATTTTTTTTAAATAATATATTAATAGATTTTGAAATAAAATACTAATGTAACTATTTCTAATTGGTGAGCATAAATGACTCAAAAATAAATTATGCAACAATATATTCATTGTTATTTCTAATGAAAAGTAATATCACTTATTTATTGTCTTTGCACTTAACTGATGTCAGCAACCATGTCATTTTCTGCATGAATGACCATTTGACAGATTTCATGCCATTATGTGCACAAAATAGCAGTTCTCCAGCTGCATGTCACATTTGTTATGATTCTTTTAGTGTTGACACAGTCTGCCATTGATGGGAACAATGCAGTCTACAAACTTGGATGAGCTACTGTTAGTTTCCTGCCATTCTGGGTATCTACAGTTCAACCATAAGACATGCAATTTTAGCAAACCATAGCATCAGAAACTGACCAGGCTCAGGTTGACACTGTAGAGGCCCTGGAAATGTTTCAACCCATGTGCACAAGCAAACTTGGTATCATTGGTGCAGGATTTGGCCTCAGATGTGATGAACATCAGTATTTTTCAATGATTAATTATGCTTTATTCTGCACTGGGTCAGTGGTTGAAAGAATTCACCACCCAAGAGATTAATCATTTGCTTCTGCCTGTGACTATCACATTGACTTTTTTTGGTGGAGGATATGTCAGAGTAAAGGGTAGAAAGACATGATGGTTGTGACAATCTTGTATACTTAGAGGGAAAGCTTACTGCAATTGGCTAAAAAGATGAGGTCCAATACTGCCATTTTTCCTTTTCATGCAGGCCAGTACTGGGATATTTCAATAAGATGATGCTTCACGTCTCATTTCTGTCCTGGAATTTTCTGTGCAATACCAACAACATTGTGCTAACCCAATCATTTCATTCCCCATATGTAAAATCCATTAAACATCTTTGTGATGAGCTTGATTGCCAGTATGGCATTATCTTTCAGCACCTCAGAACTTTTTTTTTATGTCTGACAGTGTGTGGATGGACATCCTACAATATTTTCTGTAGCAGTTGGTAAAGATCTATTGGTCACACAGGAATCTCAGGAACTCAAGTTTTTGGGTCTCATGATGCAGTAAATCTGATTTGGACACATTAGTGTACATTGCCACAAGTCCCACAGACATGTTCATTTTTACCAATTGTAGCATAAAACTTATGCTTTAATTTTGATCCTACCAAGCCCCCAAGTAAATGTTAACCTTAATAATTACAATGGGTGTAAAGAAATTTGGTCGTAGCAAGTCATTGATCACTTGAATAAACAAACAATTAATTAAGCGTTTCATCGATAACAGGATTTGTTTGTTCACTTGTTGAGTATCAGGAAGTAATAATCAATAGTTAAGTTAAATATAAAAACAAAAATGTGACATTTGCTGTTTTTGTCACTAAAGCTTGTAAACGAAAATTGGTATAAAGATGTACAATCTTTTCCTAAAAGCTGATGAAACTTTGACAACTGCAGCATCTCATCCATGATCAGATAAACAAAATGTGAACTTCCATTTGATTGACAGTAAGATAACTCCAAAAGCATGAGTATTCTGCAATAACTGGTTAGGATTGCTTCCATTCCTGGAAAAATATGAATTTGACAATCAGATTTACATTAAATATACTTGGTGCTGTGATGCAAGTAAGAAAAGTACATTGCAACACGTGGAAGTAAAAACATTCAGTACATTGTATTTACAATCTGGTTTATGGATTCAATATTTTGAAATGGACCCCTGTTGTTGGTTTTTTGTTTGTTTTTTTTTAGTGAGGAGTTTTTTTTACTATCTGCATTGGTTATGGATTGAGAACATTGGTCACAAATATCAGACTCCAAATCATTACCTGTATCTTTGGATTGCTTTGATTTTGCCATTAGTTCTGCTATAATTTACAATTCTGATGAATCAACTGACTTTTCATTTGCACAAATGTTACAGTATACATTGAGTCAATAGTAGCAAACAAAAGATTTATTAAATCTAACACAAATGTGTTATAAATGGTACTTTAAAAAAAAAGAAAAATGCTTTGTTGGCAAGTTACAGTAATTTCTGTTGCAGCTTATATTAGGAAGTGTTCTGAATGCCTTGTACGATGCTGTAAACCAGATGCTAAGAAAAAATGTTGAGAAACGAGCGCTGTTGGAGAACCTGGATGCAGTTTTCTTAATAATTGATGAAATCTGTGATGGCGGGTATGTCTGATATTTTCTAACTGTAATTGTCTCGCACTTCAACATTCAATTTTTTTTTCAGCTATCTTAAGTTTATATTTTATTTCATTCTTCCAGATTGTCACACTACACTATAAATATCTTAACTTTCCCATTGTGTAGGTAGATATTGGAGTAGCCTTAAAGTGTATTAACTCTTGGTTTTGATTAGAAATATATTTATCAGATGAATTCTGATTAAAATTTATTTATTTAAATTAATTTCTTTCATAACTAGCTTTTTGTAAAATAACTTCTCTTTATTTCATCAAACCTGAAATCACCTTACATATTTTTTTAATAATTGAAATGTAAAAGTGCTTAAATTCATCTGATTTTATAAAAATGGTTCCTACAGATTTCATTTTTAGCAAATGAGATACTTTGATGCAGTGGAATTCCCGCAAAATCTTAATACATAAATGCTAATAATGTCACCAATAACATTATATGGATAATTTGGGTTTTTGAGTCACTGAGCCTGCTTTTTTGGGCTTTCCTTCCAAAATGGATATTGTCAAGGATGCAACTTGACTCTACAATATCAGTGGAAATGTAGATTTAATGTTACCAGGTCTCTCTCTATTTTCTAATGTGTTTTCCTGTATATGGTATTTAAGGTATTTTTTAATTGTTTGACACACACAACATTTTTTATTATTATTTTTTTTCAAATACATCATCGTAGAAAAATATTATTTGTATTTGTGTTTTTGCTGATTATTTCAAATTTTGTGATTTGTGAAATTAAGAAATTTCAAAAATATCTAAGAAAAACTAAACAAATAACTTGAAAATATGCAAAAATCCTTGAATTTTCATTTAAACAAGTGTTATTTTTTAATTTAAAAATGATTTGGTCATTTTTGATGGATAGTTAAGAAAGCTTGACTGTTTTTGCATATTCAACTACTTTGGAATGTTACTGTAGTAACTATGTAAATAAAAAATTGTACAAATCTTGGTTTGAAGTGTATCACAAATTTATAAAGTTGGTTTGAAATGCCAAATTTGAGTTTTCTTTAGAAAACAAAATAATTACATAGGTAGGGGAACTTCTAGAGACTGTTTTAAGACACAAAAGAATCATCACAGCGGAAGTTTTACATGCTTCATTGAAAAAAAATTTCTATCAAAAGCTGGCTGATATGTACTTTGGAGTTGAAGATGCATGAACAAGTTGGGCATATCAAATATCGTAGCCAAGTTGTCTCCCTTTCATTAAAAAAAAAAGTTAAATCTTCAGAAATGAGTTGTTTTTTTTTTTTGTTTTTTTTGCAGAATTATTCTTGAAGCAGATCCAACATCAATTGTACAGAGAGTAGCTATCAAGTCAGATGATATTCCGCTTGGAGAACAAACTGTAGCACAAGTAAGATTTTAATTCATATATATATAAAAACTATGTTTTTTGTTAAATCTACAGGACAACTGATACTTTTTGCTGCTAAAAGTGATACACATCTCTCTCTCATTCACTCGCATGTGCACACAGGCTGGCTTTCTGAAGTAAAGCTTATCACCCAATGTGAACTCTTGGCAGTAATGTGTAAGGTCGGCTTGAATGAAACTCTCTGGGTTTTTTTTTTTTTTAAATTTGGTATCTAGATTACAAATTGCTACTGCCTTTTTTTGAGATTTATAAAACTGAATAGCTGTGGTTTGTATTATGAGCATGTTAATGCGATATTAGCTTAGACTGCATGGTTTACATTGCACTGGAGCTTCATTTATCTTAACTATATGCTTTTGATCTGGCAGCAGGGAGTAATTTAAAAATCAGAGAAATGAATCATGAAGTTGATGAGCAGCTGACTGGATCATTTCTTTCATATAGTTGAATGTTGTCTTTACTTCAAAATTTTTCTATGTGATGTGACTAAAGGCTGATAGTAGTATGTTTCATTTAAGTATATATGTGTGATTTTAGAAACCTAGCTTTGTCCTTGTTCCATTTCATCTCAAAAAAAAAAAATTAGGGATCTACTCATTAGAGCTTCAGAAAACTTCAAAAGAGAGAAAAATCAAATCTGAAGCTTCATGCCAAGTTCTAAGTCTTTGAAAATCACATCAAATCAATTTTATTTATTTTTATTGAATGTTTTCTCTTGATTTAAAGAATTTACCAAAGCTTCCCTAGTTTTAACATTATCCCAGTGTTATTTCTTGTACATATATTTAAAAAAAGCAAATAAACATTGAAAATTCATGGATGATTTGTATTTTTATGTCTGACCTTTTTCAATATCTGTGATTGGAAAGCAGTGTGTTAAAGAACATCACATATGTATGACAATTATATTTAAGATCATATTAAATCAGATTTTATGAAAGGTTTTTAAAGTGTTAAATAAAAATAATTTATTAGAGAATGTTATAAAAAAGAAATTATTAAAAGTTGTAATTTTCATGCTTAGAAAAAATATTCTGCATACATTTGGTGCATAGTTCTTAGTGAATGGACTTACATAATTCTCCAAACTGTTGAAATTGGTTTGTTTGAATCAGTCTTTTGTTTGGAATGGGCTTCTGCTTACTGGTATTTCCTGGCAACATCCAGATGACTTGATTTTAAAACAAAAACACATTAGTTG
The DNA here is from genome assembly GCA_018389105.1 of Nautilus pompilius. Taxonomy (NCBI): domain Eukaryota; kingdom Metazoa; phylum Mollusca; class Cephalopoda; order Nautilida; family Nautilidae; genus Nautilus; species Nautilus pompilius. The sequence goes on along the minus strand of JACATO010000968.1, from coordinate 41,526 downwards.
GGACAATTTTAAAAGGAAAAATTTGCTAAATATATTGTAAAACAAGCCTCACTTCTGATTTGATAAATATTAAATATAAAATTTTAAATAGAACTGTTTCGAAAATTCATTATCTTCAAATACTGTGCTGTTTTTTTAGCAGTTGTGGTACAAATCACAATTAAATACACATTAATCTGACTTGTGTGTGATCCATGTAGTGAAGCTGCTTCTGTAGCTAAATGTACAATACTGTCATGAGGGAGTCATTGTGAAGGAAACATGCATTTCTTTCAATATCTTAATTAGTTTGCTATTAATCTTTACCTACCTACCTTGCATATTTAAAATTTTAATATATTTAAATAATAATGCAAACAATACTGTAACTTTTTTTTTTAATCAAAGAAACAAATTGTTACTGAGATTATTTATTTACTACAAGGTGAATTGTAACCATGTTTAGGATAATAATGTTGCAGACTTTCTTGTGATGTATTAAATGGGCATTATCACAGAATTATTGCGGGGATAAAATTGGAAAAACACCAAAGCTTGGCTGCTACATAAAAAGTTGCCTCATGGCTTTGTTTTTCATGCAGAAAACATTGGGAGTCTACAGCAGTAATCTAAATCATCTAATTGTGTACATGAAAATTTTTAATTAATGATTGTTCATTTTAAGTATAATCTATACAAAACTCATAAAGCACCACCTTTCTTTCTTTTTTTTTTTAAATTCTGTGTAAAGATCTCTAAATCTCAGTCTTGTTGATATTTTTTTTTTAAAATTTAGTTTGCAAGTTTAGTTCCATTTATTTTAAATAGATGACTAAATGGAGTATGTATTTTTTATTATTAATAAGCATCTGTCTAAAAAGCTGGAGGTAAGTGCTAGCTGGAATTTGGTTTGTCAAATTACTTGTAGAACTTTAGCTTCAACTAATGTATCTTGCAAAGAGGGATTCTGTTGCTTATCATCAGGAAATGTAAATGATGCACTGAACTGAGTACATTTTTATAAAACTGAAAAGATGATGCTGCTTTTTTGTTGCCTTTATTTTAAATAATTTTGTATTGTAGCCTCACTTGTGTGTTCTTTCTAAAACATTGGGTGGGGGGGGCTCATTTGGCAAAAGTACCAATGTGCTACATAAGTGGATTGGCTTAGAATAATTTAAATAAATATTGCAGTTGTAAAAAATAAAATAATAAACATGGATGGAGACTCTTCATAGTTAGACATCAAATTTTTATGAATGAATAAATAGTGCCTTCACAGAGTAAGCTGATGTTATTTGTTCATAAACAGAATTGTGACCAAGAAAAAATGTTTGCTGATGATCATTCTAAACAACAACAACAGTCAGAAAATACCCGATAAATGGTGGTTTATGGAAAAAGTGGGGGGGGTGCATATTTTATTTTTATATATAAATAACCAAATTATACAAAAGCTTTAAAATTTACAGTTATATTTAATTTATCTTATAAATTCCTAATATATTAATTTAGAAAAAAATTTTTTTTTTAATCTTGTTTGGGTAATTTGAAGAATAAAGATGAACAGTTGCATGCATGCTTTGTAAATTTTAAAATTATTAAGGGAGACAATCATGCACTCTCAATATATTTGATCACTTTGTGAATGCTGTGGAAAAGGTTGGATATTTAAGTAAATGTACCATGCAATAATTTCTTGTTTTCTGAAAAAAAAAAAACTAAATAGATATTTAAAATGTATACAATTCAGTCATGTGATATTTACATTGCCTGTGGTGTAGTTTATTTTCTTTAATAGCTTGGCTTTCCAACACTTTGATACCTATGGGGCTTGTCTTTGAGCCATTTAATATTGGTTGCTTTTTTATAGTCAGTACATGAAGTAATTGAATAAAAAGGTTTTTTTTAAAAAATTCATCTTAACATTCAGCAAATAACAAACTAAACTAAGACAGTTTACAAATGTCACAGAATAATTACTGATCAGATCAGATCAGCTTACTTGTTATGGGTGTTTATGCAGTGAAGGTGCTGTACAGGTCTTATAAATGGGAGTAATGTGTCGTTAGCATTTAAAAGATGCTTCACCAGAAAAGTAATTTTATAAATATTTTCCCCATCTTGCCAGTGTTTTTTTAATAGTTTACATGCCTTTAAAAATTAAGTTGTTTTGTATTTAATTTACAAGTATTTTCTTTCTAATTTGTAAATTTGGTTGTTATCTTAATGGCCTATTGAATTGTCTACTGTCTGTCTTGTGCAGTAAAATTGAGAACACACTTTTACTAGCAGATAGATTGACTCATCTAAATGCTTCAGGCAAATGCATTTAAAAAGTCAGACTATTGGGGGGAAGAAATAATTTATAATTTTTATTTAGTTTATTTAAAATAATTAAAATATGAAAAAATTTTTTTATGTTGGTAGTGATACTGTTTGGTGATTGGAATTTAGTAAAGCTATAATTTGGCCATTCTTAAAATTATTTTGAGGTCTTTTATCTGTTTTGTAGTTTTTCAGCTTTTATATTTATTCTTAATAAATATAGTAAATGAAATCATGGTGGAGGCAAAACAATACTGAACCATGATCACAACAAATAATCGACAGAAAAAAAAAGGTATTGGTAATGCAACCTTTGGTAGATTTGTGAAACTGGCATGAATCTAAAATTTAAAAATTCTTTCATTCTGAAAAATATTTCCAACAACCAGTAGCCATACCTGCAAAAGTCAGCCTCTACTTCATCCAAATGTACATTTAGCTGATGAAACTAAAAGCTACACACATGATCTGGCTGCTCTTCTGTGCAAGCTGAACTCTCTTATTTAGCTTTGTATTTCATAGTTCCATCATAGTCAGTACAATGTTTACTCCAGGCTAGTCATCGAGCCAAATCTTTGATCTGTGCAAAGTGATGCACATGGTAGGTGTTTATCGACAGGTGACATGAAGGAAGAATTAGTGATATTATGGTCAAGAAGTTTTTATACTTTAGTGCCTGTGAGTAGTGTCTTGGTTTAGGAAACTACCTGAGGATAGATAAAAGGACAGTTTTTCTTTTAAAATGTCAAAGTTTAGTTACTAACATTGTATGGGCTTGCCAGAATTTGGAGTCTGATTGTTTGCTTTCATGAAAAGAGAAGTCACTGGTTGTAACCAATGTACGATTAGCCATATAAAGTTACATTGAGGCCCTCTCTTTCCCCTGCATCACCGTCTGTCGCTTTGTTTTTTGTCATGTTAATTTTCAGCAATCACTTTCAGTTTACAGTGCAGCTAAAGTCTTTCTGAATTAAACTAGAAATATTTGAAAGCATTTCCATTAGTTCATATGCTTTAAACTTTGTGCAGTTAAATCCAACTTGTTTTTCAATAGGACATAGTAAAGGGCCTCCTGAAGTATTAATCCTAGTGGCAACAGCTGCTGCATAGAAGTTTTCATAAATGAAATCAAAATTACCTGGTGAACACACGAACCTCTCACAAAAGATGTGCTTTAATCTTGACCATGTGTAATTTAGCATGTCACTGTACCTCATCAAAAAATGAAGGAACTAGTACAGTAATTTAAGCAGGTGCCAGCACAGAAATTAACATGGAGGCGGCATATTAACTTGATCATTCATATTTTTTTCCCTCATGGCTGTGCTTAAACGATCAAAAAGAATCTTGCTCTATGCATGTTGTAAAAACAGTGGCTTGCCTGTGCAGATTTAGACAGCGCCATTATTTCACAAGACTTTTATTAAAGTTTATTTTGGTATTTCTCTGTTGCTGTAGTTTTTCCAGATGCAGCTCATAGTTTATGCATGTCAGCTAAATAAAGAGTATCAAGCTTGGACTTTTGCAAAAGAATAGATATATCTGTTACTGCCTCAAACTTTGCTGTTCATTTTACCAATTTTTTAGAGTAGTTTAAGTTATCACATTGACAAAATATTAATCTTCACATATACCTTTTAGTAAGTTTAAGTGCTTCTGTTGGACAAAATTTTTATGGCACATTACATTAAAAAGCAAATTGCCATTTTAATTATTTTCATTTTATGATTATTTTTTTTTAATTTGTGAGAACATTGAAAAAATTTTTAAAAAATTATTCAAGAGTTACTCCCCTTGGTCTCTTTACTACATTAACTGTCATGCTGGAATGAGTTTTTATATAATAGAACCTTTTAATTATTGTGGATTTTGCTTGAATCTGAGTCCTGCATTCTAAAGGAAATTTCTTGGGTATACCTTTAAAGGTAGTTTTGGGATCTTTCTACAAGCAAGTTTTCTGAAAAATCTTGTTCATTTGTTGTCTGACATTGGGATCATTCTAATTTCCAATCTCTCATATTGAGGGGGAAAAAGCAAAAAAGATTCTAGAGTCTGTTTCTTTAGTCTAATGCAAATACTTGGCCATAAACTGGAGAATGTAGCAACAGATATCTGAAGAAAAAAATCTTTATGATATATATTTAAATCGTGCCACCACATCTTGTAAGATTCACTAGCAACTATTTATGAGGTAATGGAAAGGCCAGATCTCACTGACTTCACAACAACAGATAAGTAGAAGCATTGTCTGGTCTAGTTGGCCAATCTACTAGTTTAGAGAATGGAATGATCATCACCAGCAAGCTGAACTAACCAATTAGTCTGTGATAGTTGTAGGCTTTTCTTAAGTCAGCAAGGCTTGATAGTACCAAAACAGAAAAACTAAAGGGATCTATACAGATTTTTTTGTAAATATTTCTGCTGCCTCTCTTTGCATAAAACTAATATTCTTCTAAATTTACTTTTTTTTTTTTTCAGCTAAATGAAAAAAACAAAAACAAAATAGTTACACAAACATCTTGATATTGGGGGAAATTATCAACTTTTAAAGCTAAAAGCATCCAAAAATAAATGTAGTTGCATTTATCAAATAAGTAATGACATGTTTTATTCTAGCAGGTGATGTAACTGATATTCTGAGAAAAGCTCACAGTTCAGGCTACTGCATCATTTGCATTGGTGCTCCTAATTCTTTTTTGCTAAGTAATCCTTGCACAAGTTAGAACTATTTTTGAGTCATTGTTTTCTTTAAACTAACAAATGCTTTCACTTATTCTCTCATGAGATTGGATGATGTGCCTCACCAAAATAATAATAATCTTTGCACCCTCTGATTTCTTGAAATCATTGTTGGCAAACAGACAGTTCCTTGAATTTGTACCTATCATCTTTTTCAGATTTTTCAGCCCACAAAATCTGGGTCTCACTGGTTTTAACTATTATTTTTATTGGCAGTACACAGGAATGGCTGCTTTGCACTGGCAGCATCTCCATTTAGACATGTCCTTTCAAATACCACAAAGCAGATTTACTAGCATATTTACTCTATATTTGCTACAAATATAATAAAAGAGAATTGCTATGGTCTCCCAGTCAATATACAGCATCTGATATAAATCTTAAACTACCCCTAATGACTTTGGCAACCACTCTGATCCTACAGCTGTCAGAGCAGTGCATTTTATAAGTTTATAATAGAAACATGCAGGAAACTTATCATAAGTTTGCAACAATATATATTGTACAGTTGAGACATTTGCCTAAATTAACAAAGCAAATTATGCAAGATCCACTTTTCACATTACAAGTCAATACACGTTTTCATTTAATGCTGCATAATGTACACATTGTAATTGTGTGATTCAACATAAACAAAAAAATACATTTATTGATTTGTTTGCCTTTATTTCTTTAAGACGTTGGGTGTGTGTAGTCTATCTCTTGATATGAAATTTACATTCAACTGTTTTTTTTGTTGACCTCAGTATACACTTTAATTTACATATTAAACTGCTTTGCTTTTCTTTTGTAATTTCTGTTCTTCGTCTTCTGCATACTGCTCTGTCATACCCGCTATAAATGTCAGTCTGATAAACTGTAGTAAGGAAAAAAACCATTCCACTTTTTATTTCTTCATCAGAATACAAAAGCTTTATGGCAGTCCGTACTTTAAATCATAAGATTAATTGATTCCATGACATTCTTCATTCACAAATTAAAGTATTAAAAAATAAACTTTGTCTGTCTTTGTTCCACAAAAAAAAAACAATGCTGCTTTGTGATATACAATAAAATCTCAACTTGTTTGAAAGTTTTGATTCTTTTGAAGATTTCCAAGAGAGGTACAGATATTGTTCTAATCTTTGGAATGAAAAAAATGGGTTTTTTTTTTTTCTTTTGATGATAAGGAAAATAAAACAGTAAAGTTCCCTGACAAAATGTGGTTAAGTGAAATTCAACTGATAAATATCTGTATTCAAGCATTGCGTTTTCTTAGAATAAAATAATTTATGGGCACTGATGAATGGTGCTTGAATCTGGCATACAAAGGTTTTGGTGTTATCGGGTGGCCAGAAAAGGTAAATTTTGTTAAGCAGGTTACTAGTTAACTCTTGGCCAATATAGCCAAGTTTCACCATATAATCTATTGTCCAAAGAAAAGAAAAAAGAAACTGCTTACATCTTGAGAATAATTTGTGCTCCCCGCTGTACTTTATAATTCAATAAATTCTTGTGACATTTCTTAAAGTTTATCAATTGATGTTTTATATATTTTTATACATTTTGAAAAAAAAAACTAGGCCGTCTTTAAATTAATTTTTTTCCAGAAACTATAGTGCATTAATCGTATCTTCTCTGAAACCAACATTATGACAAACTATGTATTTATATCTGTGAACCATTCTAAATTAGGAACACCTTTTGCATGAAGAAGATTCCCAAACCTGCAGATTCACTCACTCTAAAATATAAATGATTCATTGTGATTTAAATTATTTAGGAGTGATAACTAAAAATGAAATAAGAGTAATTTTTTTTTAAAAAATACAATAAGAAAAAATTAATAGCAGAATAGTGTTGAATAATGTTCATGTATCACAGGCTCTTTTTGGGAATTCAACTTTAAAATACCGGTACCATAGTTTATTTTTTTCTGTTTTCCGTAGTATAAGCATGTTCTTAAGAAAAAAAAAAATATTATGTCTGACACTTAAAAATAAAGCAGAATTCATTTTTCTTGTCATAATAAAGGGTCTCAACAATTAGCAAACTTAATATGCAATTTGACTTCTGAAAGTAGAAAGATGTTAAGGAAATCGTTATGTTTAAAGGGAGGTAATCTGAAATGTTGCCTCCTAATACATTGTAGATTCTACTTCTAACAGAATGTTTAAAATAGGTATGTATTTGAAGTTAAGATTTTTTTTTAGTATTCTGTGAATTTACCCAAATACCCACAATACAAATGTTCACCACAAATAGAATGTCCATGGTATTGATTTCTGAAAGATTCTCTCTCGTTGGTGAAGGCAAAAGTAAAATTGCATGTGATGTCCTTTTTTGTACAAGGGAAAACAATTATCTCACCTTGCAAATATTTTTGATCACTAATTTTGCTCTATTTGGTTGCATACTTGAATTGCACTGTTGAAGATTATTCTGTATTTATGATTTTGTTGCTTTAAATATCTTTTTATTTAGCAATTTTTTGCCTGTTTGGAGGCGGGGTAGAAAGATATTTTTATTCTGGAATGTCTTAATCTTAGATACACATTTTCTGTTCCCATGCAATATGGGTGTAATATTGCTGGCACCAACTTAAATTACTATACTAGTTCCTTTATTTTTTGATGAGGAACAGTGACATGCACTATGGGAATAAACACAGTATGTTATCTTATTAAAACATCTGATCAAAAGCTTATGCTCTGCTCTATTAATTAGTAATCCTGTCTTCAGTGGATCCACCTTCATGCATGCAAAGATGTAATGAAAAGAACTTGGCTGTGCATTGACTCTTTATCTTCCCATTATGATGATACTATATAGTATGCTTTTCTTTAAATTTCTGTATTGCAAGAAAAAATCATCTGTTTAAATATGTCATAGTTTCTGTTATGTACTTCTTACATCATAAATTTATTAATACATTGTGGTGTCATGCATCTACATAATGCAATATCTTTTAGGCATTGTCAGATTAACATATTTGTTTTACTCTGCATTCATCACATCTGCAAGTATGCGAAAGTTTCAGTCAAATACTTGTTTGTTGAAATTGTTTTTTTTTTTTCTGTGGTTAGTTCTTGACACATAATATTCTACTGCATTTTTTATAACTATAATATTTGCGAAAGAGTTGTTTAGGGTTTGTGTTTCTGCAGTAATTTCAATTAAGTAAAATAAATTTTAAAAAACCAGAAAGGAAACTAGCAAGGTTAAAGGTGAAAATATGGTATCTATATATTTGGTTTTATTGTCAGTATATTGGAGATATTTTCTGTGCAAAGCATCATACACGATAGTTTATTCTAACAAATAGTCGGTGATAGAGCTTTTGTTTACAACATCCATTGTTCTAAAGAAGAATTTCTGATAAAAGACAAATCTTTGTATTTGAGACAGGGAATAATATCAAATTTTGTGAAAGGGGGACAACTTTAATTATACAGTTACTGTATTAATGGATGACTTTAAAGCAACCTACTATTTGTTTGCTGTTTTAAGGGGAGCTTGATTATTTTTAAAAAAAAAACGGGGTAATACAGAATTCTGATGTCATTTATCTAACTTTTTCTTATATTTTTATGTATGTAATAATTAATGAATAAACTAATAAATATATCACATTGTTTCTAATTGTTGTTTAGGCATTTATTGGAACTCATCAAACTTGGGGCTAAAAAAAAAGGGTGTAGGTCTGTTGAAAAATGAAACCCAAACCTGCCTGAAATAGGTAACAGGCTATACATCTTTATGAGGATGTCTCCAGGTGAAAGTACAAGCCAGGTAATACTGCACATACATGACAGACAGCATGGATTTAAGTGTAATGAAAGAGTTAAAAAGAACATGTTAGGGAAGTAATTTTACTTGCAGTTGATTTCATTGACACACAGGAAGGGGAAAAAACCCACAACATAATGAGTGAACTTTATCGGATATCTTTGTTCTCTCTCTAGGAAAATGGTGGGGGTGAAACGTGGATCAGCACTTGGATTTAAACTGGATCTAATTTAACCGAGTCACTCTGCGGTTACTGGAGATAACGTTTTTCTGTCTTTAGTTTAATGCTTTCCTCTAACTTGCAATCCTGATGTTCAGAAAGGTAGTCAAAAAAATTGTTTATCTATTTCAGCATCTTGCAGTTTTTTATTGTCCCTAGCTGCTTTCTCATTTTTGGCCAGGTCCATAGCCAGTTTTCTCTCATCAACTTGTACTTGAATTCTCCCCCAGCTCCCACCACATTAAATTTTATTTCCACCTCAATAACTGTTGTAGATTTTACATAGTTTGTGGCATCTAGCTTAAACTTGATCGTGTAGCTTGCCATTTTTGACATTCAAACTTGTTTTTAAGTCTTTTACAGACATGATATGCAAAGCAAATTTCAAATTGAGCGAATGCTTATGAAAAGAACTGGTGTTGTATTAGAAAGACCTAATATAGTAAAGCACAGCAAACCATGATGTGACACAATGTATTTAGGTGACAGGCACTGTCAGATGTGACATTCACATGCTCAAAGTAGGAATGCCAAAGTATTACCATATTTCATGAATACTATGTGGACACACAGAGAGGTGCATTAATAAACAAACAAGTAAATATGAATAAAATGTTTAATAATGGATACTTCAATGGCAGAAAACTTTGAATAGGCTACAAGTAAGTGATTCAAACTAGAACAGCTAATTTTCATTTAGTATCTGTATTTGAAATGGTAAAGGAGCATCGTGTCTAAAAAGTAAGTTCTTTAGTAGACCGTTTATGTGATGTTATAATATTCCTAAAGATGGAAGTGGGGATATCTATGAATGCAGACAAATGTTTTTTTTGTTTGTTTTTTTTTCTGAAGAGGGTTATGGGATTTTATTAGGACAATTATGATGCTATGGAAAAAAATTTAGGAACAACTTCAGAGTTCAGGATACATTTAATCAAAACTTTTATGAGTGAACAAAGTGCTGAATATCATCAATCAGGTGATGTTGATATACAGCCTAAACAGAAAAATATATTAAGGAGAAAAAAAAAGGCATGCACACAACCCCTTTTAAAAATTGCATGAGTATGAATTTTGAAATGCATGGTCAAGGGTATAAAATGTAGGTATAATGTAGCTGACATTAGTAGTCCACATATGCCATATGACCATTGACTCTTCAGTAAGTCAGTTTCGAAATGGTTATAAGCAGTTGATGTTGCTATAGATTAGTGTTGCACAGTTAGTCATTTATGGGCTAGCAGGTCTTATGCTTGTGATGAATGGATGATCAGAAGAATGGCCCAGTAGAACATGGTAGTAATAACTTGCCAAAACTCAACAAAACTTGCTTACATTCAGGACTCTGGTACCAACAAAAAAACTACCAGAACCCACCTTCAATGTGCAGCATTATGCACAAGCTGAATTCCTTTTGTGCGATCACTATCAGAATACCCATTCACTTCTTCCTGGTTCCAGTGACAGCAATTGATTTCTAATGAAAATTAGTTTAATTTGAATTTCTGTGACATGATATGTGCGTGTGTGTATTGTTTGGAGCACTATGCTTCTGCCATTATTGTACAGTGCACTGGCTGTTTGGTGGTGAGTGATGGTGTGAGGAGGGGGTCGAGGCTAACGAAAGGGTTTTGACTAATTAGGGGTACCTGGATAAGATTGAGAGACTGACAGTTTTTCCTCGTAACAATTGTTATTAGTGCTTAGGTTTTCAGAAACAATGCCAAGAGAGAGAGAGACACCACACTCTTTCTCTGCATAGATTCCCAAGGCATCCTCAACCAATACCAATTATGCCTATTATCTTATGATTTGAGATTTTTTTTTGTAGATACCAGTAGAAATTATGGTGTTTTTTTTTTTTCCATTATTAAGATGTAATGAATCCATGAACTGATTTAGTTAAAGAATAGTTTTCTACAACTTGTGATTATTGTTAATTTTTTTTTGTAAAGATTTGGCGGGGGGGAGGTTGAGTCTTTGTCACACAATTATAACATTTTATATGATCGAAAATGTTGTAGGATTTTGCTTTATCTTTTTTTTTTTTTATTTTTTGAAAAGGTTTGGAAAAAAAACAAACTTCTGGTTTACGTGTCTGTTGCCACCTTTGTCACTAGACTTGTTTTAGATGTCACCGGCGGATGGGTGTAGAAGAAGAACCACTCTCTCCAACTCCCTTAAAGATACTTTGTCTACACATTTTTGTTAGTTTTTTAGAATCCAACACCTGCTGCTTACTAAGTTTGAGATTTCATTTTCAGTCATTGCTGTTCTTAAAAACAACAACAAAATATGCGTGAAAACTAATTCTAACGCTAAGATGGTGTGGAAAGCTGCTTAAAGAAAAACCTTTACTATTACATTCTATTTGCATTATGATTTTCATTTCTAGTTAAATCCGCTCTTAATGTTTTATCGCTTTTTTAAAAAAAAAAAGCTTGTTTTCTGCCACCAGACTGTATACAAGATGACGATTTAGTAAGTGATCTGTAATTTATTATTACTTACCATCTGAATAACTCTAAACCCAATTCCATTGTTCATCTTAGGGCTGCTTTAGTGTTCTGCATGATGGTTTGAAATTTGTGATTAATCTTTTTCTCTGTGACAGAGTTGTACAATTAATTGAATTTTTTAAATAGTGGTTAAAAGAAATTCCTTACTATAATATTGTGCATTGAAACAAATTCAAGGCCTAGCAGGTATGAAACTTAGCTTGCATGCATTGTCAATTTAGGAAACTTCTGTGAATATAAGAGGCGGAATAGAAAGGATTTTCTAGGCCCTCCAGTTTCCTCCCACATTTAAAAATAGGGGGTTTTTGGTAGGGATTTTTTTCTTTGCTGCCTCCTTCGCTGTGTAGTAGCTGCTCCTTTGCTCAGCTACCTTGGGGAGGATCTGACCTTGTGAAATGGCTATAGAAACAAGCCACACTTATGTGCCACCTCTGGCACTGAAAAACAAAAAATAGAAAGGATATATTGATAAAACCTTTTACCAAAGCAAATTAGAAGTTATTGTACAGGATTTCCATTTATGAAGTTCTTAAATAATTATTAAAACAACACAACTGTGGAAAATTTTGATGTGAATATAAATTGGTCATTTTTATGATCTGTGTAATATAAAACCTAAAAATGGCTGGTTGGCTAGCAGCTTTTCTTTTTCTGCATTTGGCTGTTTAATCTTCCATGAATTTGTCCATATTATCAACCTGTAACTACTGATTAGTTCTCCATAAATGTATGCAAATGTCCAGATAAAATTGGATATTGAACTGGTTAATTTCTGTCAGATTGTATGGGCACCATCAAAATTAGTTTAACTTGTCCACCTGTTTGATAAACTGAATGCATTCTACCATGTCTACACCTGAATGAGGGAGCTTCTATTTATACATTTATCTTTCTTTGAACTCAGCCATAGAAACACTGGCTTACATACAATATTGCTACAAGAGAGGAAATTATTGCAGCATTATGCACCATGAGTAATTTTAGAATCTGACTAGTTAATGACTCTAATCAAACTGCTATATGTTAGTTTGTACAAATGATTTGTATTTGTTCATTTTGTGGTCTTGAAAGCATTGTACTCACTTGGAAAGAGCCCTCTGTACCTGGCAAATGAATCAGTGTGGAAATAATTGATGGAGAAGTATCTAAGTTTTCCTGTTGCTTTTATGTTGAAATTAAAATGGACTGAAATAAAAACATGGTGGAAAGATGGGGTCACTTATTGCCTCATAAAAAACACAATTGTATTTGTGTTCATCTGTTTTCAGCATGTGATTTTTTCTTTATTTAAAATAAAAGCAAAATACAGTTTCTTTTTATAGAAAATTACCAATTCCTTTCATAAAAAACTTAAAGCAGGATTTTGCTAAAATTCATTTCATTTCATGGCTTGCTCAAATAAATTGTCTGATTATCCACTTTAACATTGTGATTACCAGGTAAACCTATCAAACATTTTTAATTAACCATTTAACTTTTTTTTTTTGTTAGTTTATTTAATTCTTTTGCTACAAATCATTTATTATTGCTATACTAATAAAAGGAGAAACATTTAATTTATAGTTATTTTGTATTTCAGATTAACTTATTACGGTTTATTTTTAGAAATTCGATTTACGGGTTGGTTGTGTGACTGGATTCTGTAAAAGGGTGTATTCTGGTGAAATGTTCTTGAAGGTTGCAGTACAGACTGAAGCAGAATTTCAAAATATAGGTGCCATATGAGCCATTAGTGTCTAATGAATACTTTTTTTTTTTTTGTAAAAGTGTTAAATATGCAATCAGGAATACATTTCTGCTCACAAGTATGGTCTGGGATTTTAGATGACCTGTTTTATTTCTGGTATTAGAAATTCCTTTGTAAACCCACCAATACATGGTTTGCTAGCAGGCATAAAATGTATTGAAATGCAGCTTTTTTTCACAAAGCGCTATTGACTGCTTGGTATAATGGATTTCCAGTCTCAGTCGTCTTCATAGCGACAGTTTTTTTTTTTTTTTATCAGGTGCTTCTGGACTACTGTTAAAAGGACTTGATTTGATGTTTTCACAATCTGATGACAAATTTTGTATAGGAAATTTCAAATTGTGTGTGTGAAAATCATACTTAGTCAGGTCTCTATGAGGTCTTGGCAACCTTTATTTTATTTTTTTGGAAATAATGGGAAAAGCTGGAATTTTTTTAATTAACTTTTTCTTAAGCATTTTAAGTGAAAAGGCTTGAAGTTAGATTTTATCTGGTTATGCAAAATGTATGTTTGATAGCATCACTCAGATGGTGTAGTAAATGAACTAAGTTCTCCAACCTTAAAAAACTTTTTTTTTTTCAAATATTTCTCTCAGCAAATCTTTATTAGTGGGCAAAGCTTTTCTGATGCATTATGATAAAAAGGCTTCTAGCATCAATGAAATTTCAGGGTTAATGACTGAAATGGTTTAGTGTTCACTGCACACATGCCAATGACTTTCTAGCAAGAATTTATAACGAAATCAATTAAAGGCTGACATATTTCATACCTGTCAAATGTTGCACATCATGAGTAAGCGTTACGCATTTCTTCTGCTGATTACAGTTACACATCTTTTCTGTTGTAACCCATTTAAAACAGTAAATTCAATCCGTCTTTATCTCTCATTTGGTTAACCGGAAGTCTTACTTTTTAGCTGCCCTTTCTAAGCACACTGTTTAGTTTTTCATGGATAGAAGTATAAACCATGTTGCAGTAGATTTTCTGAGCTGGTGCAAATTGGAAGAAAAAGAATAGATAAAATTTTTAAAAAAGCAACTGGATCATAAACTCTCTTTATTCAAAATACAGTTTGAACACTTACAGGAAAGTTAAAGGTATGCTTTCCGAAATATCTGCAGAATTAACTTTATACCAAAAAGCTTAATGAAAATGTGAATTTGTTATCAAAAAATTCTTCTTTGAAAAGATTTATTGCAAATTCTCTTAATGGGAAATTGATGTTGACGGCTAAAGTTCCATTTGTTACCTGGTGGAACACAGTCTCATTCAGTGTCAGCAGTTAACCACATTAATGAACTGTTTCCTGTTTCCTAACTTGTTAAAGCATAGATGTTTAGTTAAATGCTTCAGAAAGTGCTAGAAATTGAGAGTTTTGTTACACTTTAGCGCATTTGCGCAAGAAATCTGCTCGTTGGAACTCGCCATGTATTTATTACTTTGTAAGTGAAACTTTCACTGTTTGATCATCTTGTTTATGATTCTGTTTAACTATTTTTGTGAAGACAATTTGTAAATGAAGAATTTGCAGTTTCTCATATCCAGAAAATCTCAATGTTGGCAGGTCTTGTCTTGTGTTGGAATTATTGTTAAATTCTTTCCAAATTTGTTATTTTGTTTGTTTTCCGTGCTAGGTTATTCTTTCATTACTCCACCGATGACATGCCAGAAAGGTTTAATGTCAGGTTGGCGGTCCAAAACAACTTTTCTTCTTCTTCTTCTTTTTTTTTTGACATTCCTTCAGAATGGTTCACTTACTTCCTTAATAAATACATTTGTTCTCACTAAAAAAAAAAAAAAAAAAAAAAACAGATATCCAATTAACTTTTCTTGTTATCCCATGTTTCTCCATGGTGCTTGTTTGCAATTTTTCCTGTATTTGTGCACTATATTTCATGGTGAACATCATCTCTTCTGACTGGCAAGGCTCAGTTTCTTTGGCTATTTTTTTTTTTTTAAAAAGAAAAAGGAAGAAAAAAAACTAACTTTTCTTGCAGTTGAAATATTTTGAATTAACTTCTTTCCCTCCTCTTTATGAAAAATAAATAAATAAAAGTTACTGGTCATTAAGCTCTTTTGTAAGCAAAATCTTTATCAATTAAAGGTATGTTCCTGACAAGATTACTCAACTCTAGCAATTTGTTTACTTTCACAAGATAAATTATGGTGGTGAACTCGTGATGCCCTTGGGAGGTGGAATTTATTCTAAATAGTAGCAGTCCTAATGACTTAGGATATGAACTAACATGAAGGGATTGGCATAGGAGTCTGTTGGTGGACTGCTAGGTTCAAGGTACTAAGTTTGAATCCCAGTCAGGAACTGTTCAGTTTGTCATACCTTGCTATTTCTTGCTGCTCCTCTAAGTATCCAATTCCAGTATCCTTCCACATCTAAAAGTGAAGAGTTATAGTAGGGACTTATGGTTGGTTTGTTCATTAGGTCAGCAAGAATTAAGAATTGGAGAGGAGCAAGTACATTTGTGGTAGCTGTAGCATTCTCTGTCTGTCTGTGTGTGTGTGTGAAAGAGAGATGTAGATAGAGATGCCTGACTAATGCTCTAGGCCCCAAGTAACAGTTGGGGGTAATGGGGAACAAACTAAGAGAATGACACCATCCCTAGATAATGACAATTAACTAGAACAAAGGTTTAAAGTATTTGGATAAAAGAATACAGGCAGGAATTTACTTTTTTTTTTTTTTTTGAGTGCCCAAGGAAAAATTACTTGTACTGGCACTTTATTAGTATCTACATTTATTTTTGATAACTTTTTAATGTTTTTGTTTGCGAGTTTTGGAATTAATAATGATGGCTAATTGGTCCTCTCTTCCCTGTTGACTATCCTTATTTAACCAAATGCTAAAACTATACCTATCAGTCATGAAAATGGTGCTTAAGTCTTTCCCAATTAATACAACTTATATTTCTTGATTTATTTACATGAATGCATGACTCTTAACTCTTTTTTTTTTCTTATTTTTAAATCATAAGAGCTGATTTCTTTTTGCTTTCAGTGGATTGTTTGATTTGTATGTTTTCTTACCTATGGTTGGTATTCTAAGACCATGGAAGATAGGTGACAGCATCTAGACATGCATTGAAGCTTGCCGAAGATATGTATACAAAAACACACACACACACCTTACTAGTTCTTTGTTGTTGTTTTCTCATTTAATTTGCTTTCTCTAAAGCTGTGGCTATTTTAAACACCGAGTTCATCAGTTCAAATACAGATTTTATTGCTCCACATATCTCGGTGAAGTTGATTTACTGAAGAATTGCCAATGAATCACTGCTAGCATCAGCAGTATATCACCTTCCAGATTTTCTGTTTTTTTTTTATTTCAAGCTTCAATACTGCATCATTAGTGAGTTATACAAATAAAGCTTCTTGTCTTTTGTATGTGTGTGTGTGTGAAAATTTTTTTCTCTTCTCATCACCTTTCTCTCAGTAAAATTGCATACACACAACACATTAGTTTAAAGGTCCAGATTGGCTGGCTGGCTTAAAATATAAACTTTAACTTTTTAATTTCAAGGATACCACAAAAAAGAAGAATGTAATGTCTTTGTTTTAGATATCTATGCACAAACATACTAACCTGTAAAAGAATGAGGAGGGTGACTGAACTATTAACTGTTTTTTGTTAAGCTAAACATTTTGTGTCTGCTCGCATAGTGTGAAAGATGGACTGACTTTTGTGATTTTGTCAAATTTTTCTTACACTTTTTGTAATAAGAGAAACCTATAAACAGGCAATAATTAGTATATGTATATTCTGTTTATGTTGGGTGCAAATGGCTAATATCATTAACAAAATCACTGTTGGTAGCAGCTTTTTGATAACTTTTTCACCTTTTTTGAATCCAGTTATTATATAGAAAAGATTATAGAAGCCTTGTATTAAGCAGCAACTCTTCCTTATTTAGGAGGTGGTTTACATGGAATAGGAGCACCTGTTTTTTTTTTAAATATATATATATATATATGTACTAGATACAACAACATTTGATTATGCCAGGCCCCAAGTGAAGAGATGGATTTATGTTGTTTTTTTTTAATATTGATCTATGGCTACATTTGGCAGTAACTCATTTACACTTTTACTATTAAAAAAAGTTTTTTCCAACTATCAAGTTGTGCTGAAATATTAGCCAACCTGTAATTATGACCTAGTATTAGTGACTGTGGATATCTGGAAAAACTTGTTTCTGTCCACAGGCATAAGAAAAACCTACACCTAAAGTTCAAACCAGGTATCTATGTTTGTAGTAATTTTTTTTTTATTTTCTAGGCTTTAAACATTTAGAAGATACTTCCTAATCAGTCTACACTGAACAGTTTTCAATAATTTAATACCCTTAAAATCCTTATGTATGCACAGTATATTCAAGACATGGACAAACTAAGACCTTGTATAATGGAATTGAAATTAATTTCCATGTTTGATATCTTGGTTAATTAGTCCTACCAGCTTTGTTAGCAGCTGTATTCACATTCAGATTTTTTTTTTTGTTGATAATCACTTCACGATTCTTTTCTAAAACTACATTTTCCATTTGTATACTCTTCATATGATAAGGATCATGGTTTCTCATTCTTTTTTAGTGTTGAACTTAATTGACCAATCTGATAAATGATTCAGGTTTATCTGAAAATTTTCTCCATTTTACTCTCAGCTCTGACATAGATTTTAGTATGATGTATGTAAATAAAGGTTATCCAAAACTAATCCATGTGTTACATTGCTAGAAACGTTTTGATATAACAACAATTTAAAATTACATGTACTTTCAGAGAAGTTTATCCATACAAGTCTACTACATTCATTTTCTTTTAGAGTTTTATTTGGAACTTTATTAAGTCTTACTGAAGTTAAGATAAACAACATCCACATGAAACAAAATAACTTAAAAGATTGGCTCAACAAGATTTTTCTCAGCCAGAAATCTGTACTGAGAATCTTTTATAATATGATTTATATGCTGCCTTTTAATGAACAATTTTAAAGCAATTGTTAGGCCAGTCTCTGGTTAAATCAGAAAATCGTAACATTTGCTGATCTTAATTCATGTGGAAGAGTAGTACCTTTTGTATTTACAAATTAAATAAAACAGTTAAAGGTTTTCTGAGCTTTATCAGAGAATATTCATACTTTCTGTCACGAATATGATCTTAAAGTTCACTATAAATAAGTATTGAAGTTCTTTCCAAAAACAAAAATACCACAAAGACTTGTTCAAGTAATTCTATGCAGAGATTGTTAGATTTTCTCAATCTTAACAGTATTATTATATGGTGTTAGATGTAGAATTTGATAATAGAAAGGACTATGAGGCCAGAGGTCCATTGTCAAGTTTTATCAATTGGTAATCATGAGTAATTCATATTTATACAGCATGTGCAAAGATTCATTAATATAGTGTGGGTAGATATATTTAGAAAGATACCTAAAATCTTTCGCACTAGTGTACAAAAACAATCAACATCACACGGATTATGATGGATAGATCTGTAACTAGACGTTCTAGCCACTTGTCAGAATGTGCCTATAGTGGAGTAAAAATTAACAAACTTTGTGGAAATTAATGGAAATTAACTAATGATTTTGGAAAACCCTAAAACATTTATCACATTCTATTCTAATAGGAAGACACCTGAAAATAATTAACTATTTTTTAACTCTGCAGTTGTACTTACAAATCATCTTTTTCTTTCTCTCTTTTTAAAATCATTTCTTAAAAAAATCTGTTTTGTCTGTCTGTCTCATTTGTTTTGATCCGATCATTTTGCCTTATCTGTTAAAATAAAGATTGGGAAAAAATATTTACAAAGGGGTTTTTCCCCCTTTGTTTAAGTAGAAATAGTTTTAAAAATGTGTTTGCTGGCATCTCTGGAGCTGAGTGAGATCCACGTATATTTGTGGACTTGGCATTCATTCTACACTGCACAAGATCTGTTCACAAGTCTGTCTACACAAATTGTTAGTGTATGTATTTTGTAAACCGTATGTGTGCTACATAAATGTAGTCAGAGATTAAATATTTATACTTAGTTGAATACCAGTGACTTCCAAACTGTCAGAGATTACCAGGATTTGTTGTTTTAGTGTGTTATAGAGAAGAGCAGCTATGGGATTCATGCTCAATTAATCCTTTTCCCTTCAAAAATCATGCTGAGGTATAAAGAACTCTGCACTGAAAGAGGCTTGTTTTAACACCCCATTTATCTGGAGAGCAGCAATGAATTATTTTCTATGGAGCTCTGAATACCATCCTTAGTACACCATTATTTGTTCTTAATATTCTGGTGACTTTATTTACAAGAAAGACATCAAAATGCTGATTTGATGTTTGACTATGTATTATTATGTGAGTGGTCACATATGCACCAGAATATGCTTGCTTAACTTATTATTAAAACAGTAGCTACTTGAAATGTTCCCTGGCCAAAGCAACCTTAAGAATTCTACATAACTTTGGCATATATGGTGGTTAGGTGGTATGTTTGAACATTGTCAGACTTGTGGAACTGACTTTCCACTTACTATCAGCACTGATGTATGTCATTAAGATTTCCTGAGGAGTTTTTTTTTTTTTAGAAAAATGTTTTGCACTTCAAACATACTGACCTTTCTAATTATCAGCATAGGGCAGCCATTCCAGCCAGACTGTTGGCGTGGTTATGAATAGGTACAAATTAGTTTAATTGTAAAGCTGATTCAGAACAGTGCTAGAGAAACTTAAGAATAACAGCCTGTATCAGTAGAGACTGAATTTTAAACAAACACTATATTAAGGATTATCCCTCACAGGAAGACTAAAAGATTTCCCACAATAATCTGTTTTCTTACAACTGTAGTTTGACAGAATTAATTTTTTTTTTCTACATGTATGAGAGAGAAGGGAGAAAGCATTCTGACAAATGTCAAGTCAGATCAGAATGTATTTGTAAATGGGATTTTTAAAAAAAAGGATAATTCCGCTGCCAAATATTTAGTGCATATCTTTCTTTTTTTTTTTCTTTTGCTGGAGAGAGAGAGAGAGGATAGCCTAATCCACAAGTTAGTAGTTTCTGCCATCTCTGCTTCTCTGATTCTTACAGCTGTCTTGATTTATTTAAGCAAATTCAGTTTTGATCACTGCTAATGTTGCTTGTTCTTTCTTCAGAGGGTCATATGCAAAGGTTTTAAGATTATTTTTTTTTTTTTTTAAAGTTTTGTCTGTTTACATTAATGTTCAGCTTACAGTTAGCTCCAGGTCACCTGGTGTATTGGCATCACTGGTGTACATCAATACTTGGCAGTATATAGTAAACTACAGTAGTACTTGACTGAGATGACTGGATAAATCAATAATGGGTTCGGATGACACTGCTGAATATTACATCTAAAATTGTTCCGTTTTTCATGAGCCAAAACTGCAATGGTGGAGAGAAAATTTGATGTTAGTAAAAAAAAAATGGTCAAAGGTCTGCCAGTGATATACTGAGATCGGTATAGCAGCATGCTGTTTTTGTGCTTGTTTTAAACATTTCTAAAATCTTGTGATTGACTTTATTATTTATTAATCCAGGCTTTGTGCAATTTCTCTATGCAGAAATTCAGCTTGCTGATATTAGCTTAAAAGAACTAAAGTAAACAAAAGTGTATAATTACAAATTCTCTTTTGTTGTTGGAAACCCCCCTTTTTTTTCTTTTTTTTTTTTAGTTAGAGCTTTACTAGTTAGTAAGATTAGTAATATGTTTTTAAAAAGTAACAGCAGTCCATGATCTCTAGTCCATTTAATGCTGAATTATGTCTGCAAACCACTGGAATTAGATTTCACTAGATAAGATAACTAGTTTTTTTCCATCAATATTAAAGAGAACAATACTGGTAATTGGTTTGTCTGCATATCGACTGATTATATAAATTATTTATGATTTATTGATATATATATATATAATATGAAGAGAAGCAGGAAACAACAAAGGGCAAAGCAAATGGATACAATAGTGACAATTTGGACATCTCATTATGCCTAGTAGCAGCGTGAACATGCTTACTGCATATATTACAGTGCAGGGGAGATAAGCAGGTAAACTTAATCTGAACCATACCACAACATTCAGGTGCAAATGTGGCAAAATATGTGCATGTGCAGGTGTTCACGAGAACCATTAGGTGTTTCATCCATAGCATGAAGCCCAATGGAAGGGCTGTCATGATGTTGGGATGCAATTAGGTCGCTGGACAGTTGCAGTTTGTGATCTGTAAAGAAAGTGTGACTGTTCATACCAATGATCACCTGTTTAAAGAGATTTTTTTAAAGAAAGATTATGCCCATCTTCATATCAACCATACAGCACAGAGATGGAGTGTCAGAACATTACAACTTTGCCAGACATGAACTCTATTGGGCATGTGTAGCTATCCTCAACAGATCCCTATAAAAATGTTTTGATAAACCCAGTTCTGGGACTTCCCAATACAGATTTTGTGATAGGAATAAGCTACACACCCATAGACCAGGATTGCTAATCTTAAACATGCAATGTATTAGTGTATTGCTGCTTTGCATATGACAAGAAGCTGTACTGCAAAGTATTATATTTTGCCAGTGCCATATTTGATTTTCAGATTTAACAGGTGCTTTTTTTAAAAAAACATGGGTGGTATCTTTTAACTTATGCCAAATGTGTTTATGTGTGATATATCATATGATCACTAAATTTACATATTAGAAACATTCAAATGAAAGCTAGCTAAAGTAACATTACCGTAATGACATCAAGCTGGATTTAATTTGAACATTCATAGTAGATAGTAGTCTGTAATTTTCATTGCATGCATGCATGCATGGAAATAACAAAATATCATTCATGCTTGCCATGCTATGTCAAACAAAAGTGTTGAGGACAAATTGATTTATATTTATAGTTGTGAAATAATAATAAATTTATCAATACCAGCAACCTAAAAGTATAGCATTACAAGTAGAATAAACTTTCAGATTTTTTAAAATTATTGTATTGGTTCTAATTGTCACCCAGAACAACATCAATTAACACCCATCCTCTACTTTATGAATGTTTTGTCAAAGTTGTTGTATCAGATCATTATTTGTTGTGCTTCAGTATTGGGACCACTTTGAAGTCTAAAGTGGGGAGCTTATTTGTGTCCTCATTATTTTTTCCCTTGATGTCACAATGACAAATCATCTGGTTATCTGAATTCATTCTCCTTCAGACCTGTTTCGAGGATGGTCTGCTTTTTGAATTGCGTGTGTTATGTGATTTTTATCTTTTTGTTTCTTCTATACCACTGACAAATCAACTAAGTAAAATTGCTTAAATAATGTTTTAATGGGGTTTTTTTTTATTATTTTCTTTCACTTAAATCCAAAATCTATGTTATCTGTCTGTCACATGTGTAGTGTTACTTGGCTTCTATTGTCATCTGGAGATATTATATAGTATTGAGTCGACTTGACTGTTGCTGACTGTAGGAAGGTTTGGGTTTCAGAAGATTTTGACTTGTTCTGCCCCAATAATCACCCACCCCCAACTTCCATATTGATGAATTTCAATGAACATCTGTGGTAGCAATTAGAACCAATACAGTATTTATTTCAAAATATATACAAACAAATGCCATCTTTAAGACTAGTTCTTTTCCAATATATTTATGGTCATTATTATAGTTTTTAATCTTGGCCTAGTATTATATTAATAATTATTTATAGATAAAGTAATTGTAATTCATTATATTTCATGTTTAATTTGGAGAGAAAAAATGGCATTCTTTCACAGAATCCATATGTTGTAATGACAGTTGTGCATTTCTGGTTCATAAATACAATAGTCATTCCATGTCAGTTTAACTAGGGGCCTCAAGCAGCTGGCTAAGGTTTGATGATTTTTAGCGCACAGTTGTCTTTATGAATGTAAACGATACATGCAAAATGTTTTGTTAGATCTTACTATTTTCTGAAATACAGTCATTGAAGCATAAGTATACAACCTAGTAACTCACTATTATACCCCCTCAACCATTTTTACTCTCTCTCAAAATAAAAAATGTACAAATGTAACTCTATCCATACTAATTGATACAAAAACTTTTAAAATGGCCTCAGCTCAGTGCTGCTAAATATCTTGGGTATTGAGAGAGAGCGATAATTTAAGTTAAAGCCATAACCTGCATACTAATGCATAAAAACTCTTCATATTCCTCAGTTACTGGGTTATCTCTGGGTAAAGGTAAAATGTTGATCATAGTTGTGACCACAATATTGCAAAAGCATCAAATAACCTACCCATGGGTGAATATGTGAACAATGGGCAAGAACTCCATGTTTACATAGCTAAAGCTCAGTTTTATTTCTTATGAAACTAGGTTCATTTTCATCCCTTTTTCAGATTGTATTTTTCTGGAAATTGAATGCTAAGATGTCAAATCAATGCTGAAAATTATGACTTTACTAACCATCTTTTTAGCCTTATTTAGTGTTCTTTTTATTTGCTTGGAATTGTTTTTGATAATACAGCAATCATAATGTGTTGATGTTTTCTGTGCTACGTTTTATTACTCAGCAATTTCATCAGAATTCTGCATTATCCTGCATGGTAATTTTTGTGAGATTTTCCAGAATTTTCATTTCTTTAGTAATTGAGAACTTATTGCGAAGGTAAACAGTGAATTTTTTATACTTTCATTGTTTGGCTTTTCCATTATCTATAGACTAAACTTTTTAAACCTCAGTATAGTATAGTTATCTGCTTCTGCCAGTGCAATGTTTTAATTAATTCTCCAGAGCAAAATTGGAAAATAAGGTAGGCTTAATAAAGGGAAATAACTCCAAGTTACTAGTTAATACTAAAAACCCAATGAAATACAGAATACCAATAGAAACATGAAAAGCCCAAATGATTAGTTATATTAAAACAAAAGATCAGTTTTAGAACTCTCTTTGCAGTCTGGTTTTACTTCAGTTACACCTCAATGAATTTATTGACAAAACCTGAGAAGCATTTGATAATGTATCCCATCACCATCTTATTTTAAAAGCATAATCCATTTATGAATATATTTTTTTAAATCTAACTTAAATGATATTATTTGTTTCATTAAACTTTGGTGAAACTATAGATTTATTGGCTAAGATTCTATGCAGGCTCATTACTGAAAAAACATCTGTGCAAACGTGCATCCTGTTATTGTATATTATAAATTGGAAAACTGCATAAAATCTCTCAGCTTTTGTATCTGCGCTGAATTCCTCAAACATGGCAGTATAACTGTTTGTGCATTCATCTTTCGACTTAGGCCATATCTGAAGCAGTATCTTCAAGTTGAATCACAATCTATTTTAGTGATGAGCTCCAAGTCAATACAAAAGCTACAAAAATGTGATCAATCTGTGTAATCAGTATGTTGGACTAAGAGCAAAGTGGCAGCTTCTCTATTTTTCTTTTTTTTTTTCTACTGACAATGGCATTGAAGACGGTCAAAAGATTAGTGACTGGAGCCAGTATGCAGAACAAATGTATGCTACTAAAAATTGCTGAGGATCAAGGGATATAGCATTGATGTCATAATGTTGTTAGGAACTATAAGGAAAGCAGTTTCATGACATTTTTGGAATCAAAGTACCAGGTATACAAGGTCACCCCTTGCAGCTGGAGATTACAATTGGATTATTTTGTTCCCTGCTACCATTATAAAATGTTTAGTAATCACTGAAGTTCTCTCTTTTATGTGATACTATGGGAATTTATTTGTTGGTAATTTAATTTTAAAAAAAGCTGTTATAGTGAAACTGAATCATAGTTGATCAATGTCAGTAAAGTACAGTTTGTCTCTGAAAATACTAACCTTTAGGTTAGTGCAGCATTTTTCTCAGTGTAAGATTTTTGGTAATACACAATTTTTTTAGATATTCCAACAGATGTGATGTCTATTCCATTTTTTTTTTTTTTTTTAAGAAAAAAGACATCTACTAGTTTGTAGTCACAATTTAATTTATGTCAGTGTCAACACCTCAGTTTTATAAGGAAGAAAACTAAGAACTTTAGCTGTATACATTTGGAGTTTGTTGAATGGCCATATTTCAAGAAGTGAAGAATAGAATTTTGTATTTGTATGTATTCATAAAGATAACTGTTTGTCAAAAGTCATGAAAATCTGGGATGGACATTTCTGATTGGTTTGTTTATCATTTTCATTTGTACAAGAAGAAAGTACTTTTTGGGCAAATACAAATTTCTTTTTTTAATTTTTAAATAAGATTCTTGCTATTATATAATTATTTAGCAATGTGTTGTTGTTATGTCCTTTGTTTGTCTGTCTGTTTTGGTATTTTTTTGCTTCTCATCTGTTTAAAAGAAATTTTGTATATGCCTTAGCTTAAATATTTTTTATATAATCTCTTCTTTCTCAAAAAAAAGACTCTAGTTATTCATTAATCTTCATATTCATTCATGATTGCTTTACTTTTGGTAGGCTTTGGAATGAATTTATTGAATATATTTATGTAAAATGTATTCTTATTGTATTTTCTCCATATTCTTTGAAACATTTATGAGCTTTTCCAGTCTTCGTTTAATAGTTGCTTCAGGTTCTTACATGCTCAGTTGAAAGTGGAGATTACTATTTTGCTCAAGCACTGGTTTCATCATTAGAAGTGGTGCAAAAACCTTACATTTCTTGTTGGATCAAGTCAAAAACTGATTCTGATTAGTATATTTTGCACAGGCAACTAATAAAAGCCTTGAGTGAGAGCTAAAATTAAACACATTTGCTTATTAGTCATACTTTAAATGAATATTCTCTTTTTATCCTCCATTAAGTTGATTTTTCTTGCATGGTGCATTTTATCTACTTGTATTTTGTTCTGTCTCAAACTTACTAATCTGATAATAACTCAAGGCTCCACCTGATCATTATTAGTCTGCTTGCACACTGTGCACTAATTAAATTGATTTGAACGGTTATCACTTGTCCTTTTTTTAATTGCCTCTCAACATGATGGATCAGATTACTAGTTAATACTTTACAATAAGATGCTGCAATTATGCAAGTCAGATTCTATCATTAAAGGCTTGTACAATGATTTCAGTACCACCACCCACAATAACGCTTTTGTTTGTTTTTTTAATAGGTATTGCAGTCAGCAAAGGAACAGATCAAGTGGTCATTACTGAAATGATGTGGCAGCAGTATAATTAATGAAAACTAGCACTCAGACAAGATCCAGTCATCTGTATTATATATATATATGGGGTCATTCTCCAGTTCATGTATTAAACCAATTTTTTTTGCATGTATATTGTTTGTGTTAGTTAATGATGTTTCTGGAGTTTTGGGGAAATGACTGACATACCATTGAGCTCTATACTGAGTACAGTACTTTTGTACTCAAAAGTAGACGCAAATTTAATTTAAAAGGTATGCAAAAGATAGAAAAGACTCTAGTCAAGTTCATTGAGATGTGAAATGCTTTTTTAAGACACTGATCTGCCAAAGATATGTTGGTTGAGGACAGAATAGAAAAATGAAGAAATCTTGATGGAGCACAATGGCTAACTTAACTAGGCAAGGAATTCCTGAAAACAAAAGGAAGCAACAGATATTTCAGCTAAGGCAATAATTACTGTCAACATCTTTTGTTACATAAAATGACTTCTCTTCAACTAAATCATAATAAGCAAATGTTATAGTATTACTCTTATTTGAATAGTTTATTGCAAAACTGCTACCTGCATGTAGTCTTTCATTCCCTAGATATTTAAAATTGAATGAAAAGTGCCTGAGTTATTTTAATATGCTTTTACTGATTATTTCGCATCTGTTCAATAACAAGCTGCAACTAGCACAAACAGCAGATACAAGCCCTTTTTTTTTAAAAAAAGAAATAAGCATGAGATCTGTACGCTTTTGTCTGGAATCCAGCTGCATGCAGTGTGATATAGAATTTTTTATATATATATAAATATTCATGGCAGACAAAACTGAATTCAAAATATCTGCATTTGTATCAAAGAAGAATAAATTTCATTAAATATTTTGGTTAGCAATCAGGTTGCAGCTGAAATGTGTCCAGTGCCTCATAAATGAAAGGTATAGTCTCACTTTTAAACAAGAAGAAAGAAACTCTCTCCTCGCCACCAACATACAACCCAATAATCTTAATGTCCCCAGATCTTTGTTACTTGAGATAAATTTTATTATTGCTGCCTGGTAATTATCTACTATTTATTATAGCAAAGATTGTCTGTCTGCTCTCAGAAATCAGAGAGAGTTGAGACTGATGAAGGAGAACTACATATTGGGGAAAAAAATCCTAAAATAGTTACCATCATATAAGGTTAAGCAATTACAAGCATGCTGTCTTGTGAGAATATTAGTGAATTGGTCCACTTTTGGTCTGAACAGCAACTTGAACAGGATACTCTTGGTCCAGAGAAGAAGATAGCTGCAGGCAGACTTTGATGTGTCATTCTGAGACAGCTCTCAGATATTTGAGGGGAATGAAATCAGGGAAGGTGTGGTAAGTAATATTATTGCACAATGGGTGATGGTAGCACTATCCTGTTTTATACAGTGCATGATTTTCCCAAAGAGGACATTGATATTTGTTGGCATTTATTTAGTAGGAAATGTCTTACTGGTTGTTGGGTACAATAATTGCATGCATGAAGCTAATTAGTGACAGTTATCCATATGATTGCCTCTCTGTTCCAAGAAAACCATTCAGTGCTTTGGATAACTATCAGATTTGAGGGTGATTGGCAAAAGAATTAGTTTTTCTCTAGTTCATACCAGTTTAAAATTCTCTTCATTTGAAACAATTTTCAGATGTCATTGTATTTTTGCCTATTGCTTTTTCATTACTTCAAATTATTAATGGACTCAGCTTACTTTCTACTTCATTAATGTTTATGCACCACCTGTTCATAACAATAAAAAGATGTCTTTTCTTTTCTTTTTTTTTTACTACTTTCCAGGTTTAATTGTATTTCAATCAGTCTTTATGCTAACTGTTCATCATTAAGTTGGAGAAATTCTTTTCTCCGTAGCACTTATTAACTACAGAATGCTACTGTTATGACTGTGGCAGATAACATACTTCTGACAACAAGACAGCTTGTTATAAATCAACCAATCCATCTTTTGCCATGAACAAATGCAACCTTCATCTTGATCAAATTGGATAGAGATAGGAAACTGTAGTCAAGCATCTATCAAGTTTTTACCTTGGGGATAATAGAGTTGGTCATTTTGGATAGGCCAATCTTTTAGACTTGAAGGCAAAGAGACAAGCATGAGAGAACTCCTATATTATGCTACCTTATTCATGACCTGTCTTTCTGTCACAGCAAATCGCAGACTATCATGCTATCATACCACACAGCCCTAGTATTTGCATGATCACTGTAGATGCAAAAGGGCTGTTCAGGTATTTTGCCATGTGCATTTGATGTGAATTGCTGGAATTTTTACCCATTCGAACGGAATAGCAGCAAACTTTTAACCACCTGTGGGCCCACACACACACCTTTTTTTCCCCTTCCCCTTTCTTCATTCTGTAATTGAAAGTTTTCAACAAGCTTTTGGTAGCATGTGGACATTAAATGACAGAGAGAGCCCCCTGCTGTTCTTACCCATATCCTGTTTGTGGTAACGATGGTTCTCAGCTGTTTTGTTTGCTTGTTTTTTTTTTACTATTCTGAGAATGGAGTAAATTATGTGTTAGTGCAGTCAGGGTTAGAAATCAATTTCTGAAAAAAATGTTGATAAATAGTTCTCTTCCGAATGGTGGCTTCCCCTGCCCCATGACTACTGAAGTTGACTGATTTGTTTTCTGATCCTTTTTTTGTATTCTTTCCTAGTTTCTCCGTGATCCGTATTATATTATTGGTTTTTTTGGTTGTGGTTTTTGTTGTTTTTTTTACTTTATGCAAATATAAAACTCCCGTTTTTGTTGAACTTCCCTATAACTTGTAATTCTCCTCTGATCCAAGCGGTACCTACACTGAGCTACGAATGTCTCACCAACTCTCTTCTTCCTAACCTGCGTTTAGCTTTTTTTTATATACTGTTTTAATTTTTCTTTCATGTCGCGGCTTAATTTATTTTCCAGGTGTCTGGGTCCCTAATCCAGATTTTGCGTGTCTGTTCAAATGTTTTTAACTCCTGTTCAGCAGGGATATACGGAATTCCTCGCGCGCACCTCGTCCTTCCACTATCGCTGCTGTATAACTTTCACTTGGCAAGTTCTCGCAGGGGTCCTACCCGGGGCTTGACTTTGTTACCCCTCTGCATTTCTCCCAACCCCTTTCACACCGTCCATCGTGATTCCGTTTTATTATTATTATTATATTATTATTATTATTATTATTATTATTATTATTAAATGACCAGGGTAACGGTATCTCCCTTTCGTTCATTCAGCACGCACTCTCGCTCTTCTGGTTCTTTCCTCATTTACCCCTCCCACCATTCCTCCTCTCTCTCAACCCTCACCTTTACGGCCCTTATACTAAATCTCCCCGTTTTTAATTTCCACCCTCATAATTCCGACTTCGCTTTTCTGATCCCTGATCGATCGGTTGACGACACTGCATCTGTTCATACCTTAAGCTACTACACTTCCGTCCAGAAGCTCCGCCCCTACAAACTACCGGATCGTTTGCCGCTTTCGGATATATATATATATATATATATATGAGCAGAACAACGAGACCATTCGGTGCGATTATGTTGTGTGAGAGCAAAATGCTATCAGGGAGTTCTTGTTAGATAATTGAACGAGTTCCCGCGGTGCGCTTATAAGATGATTGAATTACCTCCCCTGACAGTGTTCGATCTTCATAGTCGAAGCTCTCTTTGTGGTATTGTGGCGGGTAAGTCACCTGAGGAAACTCCGCAGCACGCGGTCGAAATTATGTCGATATTAACGGTTCCTATACCTAAATCGCATCTCTTTAAAAAAAAAAAAACAATTTTTTTTAATTAATAAAATTAATCAGGTAAATAGTAGGTTGGGTTTTATTTTTTTTTTTTAATGTTTAGAATTACTCTCAACGGATGGCGGTCGGTAAAAGCGGAACTTGGCGACCTGCGCCGGGCGCATGCGGGGTTCGTAGAAACTGACGGGGAAGTCGCTAAAAGAGTTGTGAAGTTTCTGGAATAATGGCGGGCCCAGGCTGTCACTTTCGCCATCTGATCATCATCAGTCGTTTGGCGGTTAGCCAGAACCGGCTTTACTTGAGATGCCGTTTGTCCCCCCGTGAGGTACAGGAATTTCCAAACCCGCCCTTTTCCCTTATTTAAACGATTCGAGCCCCCCCCCCCCCGGAAAGTGCAGTTCTGAAGGTATGGTGGGCGGGTTCAGAAGAGAAGCTGATATTTATCTTCGGGTCAGCTATCGATCTAAGCGATTAGACTGATGAGAACCAGTTTCGGAATTCGATCAGGGACAAGAAACCAGACGCGGCCTGTAACGAGTTGCTCGGTTCTTACTGTCCGAAACGTACCGGTCAGGGTCGGTTTGGCAGACGTGGAAACCGCCGTAATCGGTTATTGTTGTTTTAAGAAGGAAAAAGATTTATAAAACCCTGACCCACCCCCCTCCCAAATAGCTCACGGGGTGAAAGGTCAGCGGGGTTCTCCCAAAACTGCTGCCTTAGTTCGAGGTATTAAAAAAAATAAAAAGAAAGAAGTTAATTCGAGACCAGATTTGTCCTGATTGCCTTCAACGGGCGTCGAATGTTGAGCTTCGTTCCCGCTCGGAATGGAATCTCGATGGTTTTGGTAACCGTTAGGTAAAATGTACCCACGGCAGGCAGCCATTTACATATCCTTTCTTCGGTGAGTGACAGGGGTTAATTAGCGACCAGACGCACCCCGCGTCCGACAATATATCCCGCGGTAGCCTGCTTCATATCTTTTTAAAGACGCCCATCTTCCTCCCAGCTAATATTTATGGTCTTTAAGTTTACTCTGTGGAAGCGAGGAGAATAAAAGCGGGCATTTACTCCGGTTATTTTAGAATCCAATATTTCCAAGTGACCTTTGTCCTTTTGGGGAGACGGCGAAAACCGCTGGGTCTGGCGCACGTCTTGGATTCGATGCGGCTGTCGTTATTGGACCACGAGAATAAAATCAATAGTCGATAAATCTCTTCGCCCTCTACCGTCGCTTTTCACATTTCCTCTCGAGCTGAAAGCGGACGGGAGCCCCGTTGTCTTGGCAGTCAGATCACGTACCAGTGCCGAGGCACGACTTCCGGGGGCCGAACAGCGGTGGAACCGTGTGAAAGAGCTCGTACTATTAAACAGGCATCGAGCCTAATTGCAATGGTTGATGACCATTTTTCGTGTCTACTGACGCACACTCGGGGCCCGGGGCTTAGGGTATTCACCAAAATTCATTGGGGTGACTCCGTACCTTCGGCCAGAATGCCAGGCCTTGTCTCGTTAACACCGGAAAGCGCTTTTTCACGATACCACCGCCCCCTACGTTTGAGATTTTTAGTACGACATCTTGACCATCATCAACGAATTTTAATATCTGCACAAGAAACAGGGTCGGGAAGGGAAAGGACCGGACCGGTCGTCTTTAAACTGACAATACGCTGATGGTTTTCTCTTCCGAGTTCAGTAAAACCCCGTTTTTCAGATGGTTACCTTCTTGTTTATCTCGTACGGCGCGAAACAAGAGTGAAGTGTGAGAATAATGACCGAGTCTTTAAAGGAAAAGAAACTTTTGTGCGACTGTGGACAGATTCTGACGTGAAACGATTATATATATTTTTTTAAATTAGCAGTCACGTTCGACGCGACGAAAGTTCCAAAGGCTTAAGACTGGAGCCGACGGCGATGTATTCGCGTTCTCGAATTTTTCGTCGCGACACATTCAGAATCTGCGCTAGTTCTCAAAAATGTCTACAAACGAGCTTAGGACCTAAGAAATGGCAGGCGTGAATTTTGGGATTCCATTCTCGGCTGCAGTCTTATTCAGAGCCACAACACTTCGTTCCAGACTGTTTGGCCCCGTGCGGAAATCCAGTTACCGGCAAATATCTCACTCCATTTCACATGACGGAAATCCCGTCCTCTTGTCAAAGCGGTTTTCTTTCCAAGTTGCGAGGAAAGAAAGAAACGGAGCGTGCTGATGTTCAGATTTATCTTGGTGCTCGTCATAGCAGGAATTCCTCTCTCATAACGATAATACATCTTTTAAATTCATGAATGGTCTAAAGGAAAGCAGCCTGTATAGGTTGTCTTTTTAATGTACTTTTTTTAATCAGGTTATGATACATTTTGATAATCTACGCAATAATCTAGTAGCAGCATTGTCCTTAGTCTTCTGGTGCGCGAAATGCAGCATTTGTTAAAGTCTATTTAAAAGGACGAAGAGAGTCTTTCGATTAATCTAAACTTGGTTAGACGTTCAGAGGCAGCGAAAGCAAAGCAAAATGTGGAATTATCCTGAGACGGGAGAAGGGAAAAAAGCAAAGAAACAGTTTTTTTTTTAATACAGTAAAAGAAAGTCTCCCCCCGGGATCAAGAAAGTGGTTACTTATCAAGATATAAACCTGGCCTAATTCGGAAACAAATTAAAGTCAGTTGAGCAGGAATGAAAACTCCATTCCACAAATATTGCGTTTTTTGGATTACACTCGATGCTTTAGCGACTGACATCTTTGTGTATCCTCCTGTAACTTGTTTTATGTAAACTCGTCACTCCAGGTAAATTAAATACAGAGTTTTACACTTCTCTGACATCCTCTGTATGGATGTAGAAAAGCAATTTTGTTTTACTGATTATTTTATTGTATGTAAATCTGCGTATTTAAATTGCACACAGGCAGAGAGAGACTTTAAGACGAAAAGTAGGTATTAATATTTCAGTATACTCACAAAATAATCTTAAATTTTTAAGTGAATGCAGTCCTGAAGCTTGTTTTAAGTTAATTACAAATATACGAGTATATATTAAATAATTCATTAACATTCTCAGGTGAAAGCTGCAGAACTCATTAGTCCTAATTCCTAATTCACGCTGAATCAGGTGCTGGGCTGGAGAAAATGTGAGCGACAAGCTGATGATCAGTGAATTATTTTCGGAGCCAAACAGGGAAGTTGGCTGTGTTTTTTTAAGAATAAATATTTGTGAATGTATTTAAGAAATACTCGAGTCTGAAATTTCATACCAATGTCGTATTACCAAGACACGTGGGTTCGCAATTTTTAATTAATGTGATCGCCATGGCAACCTTGCAAGTTTCAATTGCGAAAACATTCGGCAGCGTTCCCTTTAACTGTTCAGAATTAAAGTTTGATTATTTTTTTTTAATTTGAAGAGAAGACTCGTTGTCCGAATTCACTGTCAAAAGAGAGTTGATCCGTTTTAAACTTTACCGGTAATCCGAAGTTTTGCGATTAATCAACCGCTTTAGGGTGCAACCTAGTAAGCTCTCTTCTCGATTTTGGTTGGTGCCCCAGTAAGTGGGCTGGAACTCAGCCGTAAAGTATTTAAACCAGTTACTCTCGTCATCAAAATCTTCAACTTTTCAAGATGCCTCCGCAACCGCCAACAACAAAATCCTCCTATGCCAGATTCATTCCGGTAAAACGCTATTTACTTAGAGAAGAAATAAACCTGTCGCGATCGACCGACATTAAAGTCTTTAAGGCAACAGATTTACTGGAGAAGAAGACTACAACTGGCCCCGTCTGTCTCACACCTGAGCTGTCACACCTGAGCACGCTTTATCACGAAGATCGATTAGATGATTTACTAAATGACATTTCACACGCAGATCCCCGAGAGCTGTTCTTATAAAAGTTGGGGATCGTGGCTTTCGGTAAATTCAAGTGACAGAGCAACAACATCGGGGAGTTTACATCTCGGGAAGCTAAGGGAAAACCCAGCGCAAGACCCCAGACGAACTGAGAAATGCCAATCTCGAACACGCAGAGCCACGAACATCATGACTCCCTCGATGCCGTCACAAAATATTCGAGTATTTAAAACTCTGCTAAAGGACACTATGAGTCCCCCCCCACTTCCGAGGGCACTCTTCGTAGGTGATTCCGATAGGAGATTACTTCCATACCCGGAACCAACAAACACAAGTTTGCTGCCGGCGTCCACTGATCATCGACCGGAAGATCGCTGCCACCCTACCGCGGTCATGACGGCATCGGCATGGACAGGGACGTCGACAATAATTCGGGGAGAGTCTCTCTCGAACACCTAAGAGAATTCCTGAAGGACGATACCCTTCGTACACACGGAAATTTTTCCACCGGATTCGACACACTCGGCAGGCACTGACCTCAGCCTTCGCAGGACTCGATTCCACGCCTTCGAAAAGCTCGGGAGATGGTTAACCGCACCACGACCGCTCAAGATCCGGTTACGATTCTGGAGCCCTAAGTCTGGGTTGGAACTGATAGAAAGACTTACTTTCTAAGGTCAGTTCCATCGCAACACCCAAAACCGATTAACCACGTTCACCATCCCGCCACCCCTCCGTATTTCGTGAGCGTGTTAATAACCAACAGTTCAGGTAAAATAAATATTGTCCAGCAATAAAGAACTAAAAAATCTCATCCCTCATTTTCCGCTCGAGAAAAACAGCTTGGATTATTAGTAAAAGCGTAGTTTCGTACTGGTGGACAGCAGGCAGAAGTTCTGCCGACCGCCAGCATCGGCCGGAAGGCGTTCCAGAGGCGAACAGATCAGGCGAGAGACTGCTTGCTTCTGCAATCAAACACCTTTTTAAAAAAATTATAGCTTTACCTTCATCATAATTCGTTTCCTAGTCCTTCTTAATCATGACAAACCTCAGCCGATCTTACAGCTCCCAACACGTAACCCTGACTCACTTGGCTATAATATTAAATTTAACGTGAAGAATGTGAACAGGTGAAAAAAATTAATTGCTAGTGGGATATTAAAAGTATAGAACACCTAGCGTTAGCCAGGATCATCTTTCCCTACCAAGCTTTAACCCTAGTCCAATTAACGATTTACCCATAACCATGATAGCATAAGGTTAGCGCTAGTATTTTGCCCATTATTTCTTGGCATACTGTGATAAGACCGCATTCCAAATTTGAAGGTATTTGGATTCAAATCAAGGAAATTAGGGGTATAAGAAAATAGTAAAGGCCTTAGATAGCATATCTGGAAAAATATAGTTCTAAAAATGCAGAAAGATATGGATATCATTGAATCTAAGCTTCCTTTATTATGGCAACTGAATATCCACTTATAATAGGAAAAAAAGGGAAATATTTTGAAAAATCCCCAAAAATTCGAAAAAATGCTAAATGACTAGTGACTAATTAAAGAATGAGAAGTTAGCCCACTTGTTTATTTTGTTGATTGTCACTCGGTTTATTAAATACTGGTAAATCACCTTTATGCTTCAATGTTCTATTTTTCATTTTGCTTAGATGCTCACAGTGGTAGAATTTTTACCTGGTTTGGGTTGTATGCAGCAATAACACGCAACCTGTTGTTTCTTCTGGCTGGTTCGGAAAATCTAGGACTCAAGCGTCTTCTGCATCGATCTTCTTCTTCATCGACCTTTTCCGCGAATTCAACAGTCTGTTCTTGAAGCTTGTTTGGTTGTTTCACAGAAGCAGGTGTATGCTGTGCAATTTCTAGAATTCTTCCCTGTATTCTGAATGATATTAGAGGGACGAAAACAGTTGCAGGTCGCATACACTTATCGTCCCCTGTGAGACGAATCGGCAAGTTTAAAATCCAACCTCCCTTCTTCTCCCACCGCACCTTAGCAACTAGTCTCGGCAGGTTGTTGTTTCTATTGCGGTGCTGTTGGCAGAGAGAATGTCAACCGAACTTTTTATTCCGAGTTCATGAAGGAAATCCATTGCGTCACGGAAATCTTTATCCACATGGCAACAGCCTCTTTTCTTTTTTTGCCCATGGACGATTAGCTTCGATGATATTTTGAAAATTGTAGCAAGCTATTTCTGTATTGTCATTTCTCTCGTGACCAAGGTACGATTTCGAAACTACGTAACTATGTGCGGACACACTCATCATTAGCTCCACAAAATGGCGTTGCTTGCGTGTGCTGTGACCCCGTGACCGAAATGCGATCTTTTGAGCATCATCCCTTCCAGACGTTTCCTTGCAGGTGGTCGAGAATGGTTAATGCCAGGTGATCACGGCGTTTGATTGGATAACTCTGCCTAAGTTTGAAAGCAGAATTCCTAAACACGTTCCTAAAGACCTGACAAAAGGGGCTTCTCATAGAAGGAATCTTGTTAATTAAATCAAACTGTGGGACCTAGTAGGACTATTAACATTAGAGTATTCACCATCTTTGTGTGTGTGGATTGTCACGATCTATTCCAGCGACGGTTTTCTGCAGGACGTGTGCTCTCCAGGAGACCATTGAGCGACTCGTGTGGTCTTCTGGCTCGGCCTCTGTCTTGTGGCACGTGATTTTTTTTTTTTTTTCCGTGTAAAGTGTTTTTACATCTCGTACTGGCAGGGATTAGAAAAATGAATACACGGATTTGTGCTTCAGCCGGGACAACGGCTTTATACCTGGAGGACGTAACACACCCTGCGTGACTGATATCTGTTGTCGATCTGATCTTCGACTCCAAACTCTCGTGGCCAGGAAGTCTTGAGATTGACGGGAGGATCACTGGCCAGGTACATCAGTAGTCTTCTCGTCACCAGCGCTTTTAAAGTGGCAGCAGTCGTACTTTTGGCGATACTCATCATATTTCAGACGTTTTCAACATACAATCGTTGTTCATTGTAGCCTGGTCTTAAAGAGTGCCCTCTCATTGACTGACCGTATGGAGGAACAGTTAGCGTCTTGGTGTAAATTTGATCTACGAGCTTTACGTGTTACCCCATTCAGAAATACGGTCACGCACAGAAGATATATTTGGTAATAATTGAATTAATGAAAGCTGACATTTATTAGCCAGGTTTTGTCAATACCTCCCTTCAGGCATTCCATTGATTAGTTCGAAACCGAAGCTAGAATATGTATGGGGTAAGTCATCGGTAGCCATAAATTGCTTATCTGCAACATAAAAATTAAAAAAGCGCTTCTTTGGATGCATCAGATAAACGAAAGAATTCGTATGTGATATTTTACAGATGGCATAATGGTGACAAACATCCTGAGCAACCCTTTAAACCAACTACGCTTATAACCGGTGTTTGGCACCATTAAAGAAACTATGGGCCGAAACCCCTCCTGAAGGGGGGGGGATATTCAGAGTAGCAGAACTTAACGACGAATCAAGAATAAGCATCTTATAATCTCTCCGGAGCGACACCGATCACAGGTTATGGAAACCTGCCTCGCGACTCATCGTGTCGAACACGTGGAGGTTTTTAAAGAAAACGACAACCATTTTTTTTTTTTTTTTAATTTTTTTTCTCATCGTTTCTCATAGCCGGCAGTTTCATTTTTTTTGTTGTTGTTGTTCCACCACGGGAGGGAGGGAGGGAGAGAGAGAGACCAACCCTCCTCCTCCTCCTCCTCTACCTGTTCAATCCCCCGAGATGTCGGAGTGGGCGGCGTCTCGCACACGCACATTAAACCGTCTTTGTGGCAGCTGAATGGAACTTCGGTGTCAGTCGTTGCAGATTTTTGTGCAGGACCGATGTATGAGAAAGGCAGAAAGTGAAAAACCACGCAGTATATAATAAAAGCGAAACCCCAAAATTAAGAATGAATTTGTTAATACGAGAACAATAACATGAAAGGTAATCCAGCGCACAGCTGAACGATATTTTATTTCAACTGCCCTTCGACACTTCTCTCTCTCTCTCTCTCTCTCTCCTCTCTCTACTCTCTCTCTCTCTACTCTATCTCTCTCTCTCTCTCTCTCTCTCTCAATATCTCTCTCTACAAACCAAACCCATCTTCTCTCTCCTCCCTCTCTCTTCAATATCTCTCTCCTCTCATCAACCATCTCTTTCTCGTCCTCTCGTCCTATCATCTCTCTCCTCCTCTCCTCTCTCTCTCAATATCTCTCTCTCAAACCATCCTCTCCTCTCATCTCTCTCTCTCGCTCTCCTCTCTCTCTCTCTCTCTCTCTCTCTCTCTCTCTCTCCTACTCTCTCTCTCTCGCATCTCTCTCTCTCTCTCTCTCAGTTTCTGTGATAGGGCCCTGCGATTTATTTTTTTTTCCTTCTTTTTCTTTCCTTTCTAAAGATGGCAGATGGCTTGAAGTATACCGAGCCTTGTTCCCGGATTATTTCTTCTTCTTTTTTTTTTTAACATTCTGAATTCGTGGTCTTTGGAAATGGGGCTGCTATTGAGATGACCTGTTTTGACCAGCGATCACTTGAAGGAACGTCTCACAATGTGGCGTATTATAAGAAGTGGGTATTTGAAGTAGGATAAAGACAGCTTAAGAAATTCCTGCAGTAAATGATACAAGGCGGGTACCAGGAGCTGGTCTACACCGCTAGATGACACCGATTTTATAAGTCTGGTATTACTGGATTTTTTAATGCATATAATAAAATTGCATGCATATCCTTTCTTCTTCTTCTGTTCGAAAATATGAAAGTGAGCGTCAAATGTCTATTTCTTCTCGGTGAGGCGGAAGGGTCCTCTTGCAGAGTCGGGGATAGATGCTGACTGCAGAACGGCCGGCACAACCAAGGATTACCCAATCGCCCCTTTACGGATGTCGACCACTTTTCTAGGTAAGATAACGTTCTTTTTCGCTCTTCCAGAAGACAAAAAAACAACAACAACAACAACTGCTGTCAGTGGCTGGTCATTTTGCGCCAGATCAACCAGAAGCAAAAGGCAGCCGTCCAGACCCGGAGAACCGCCCAGAGGTAAAGAAGGAAACCGGGTGACGATGACCGCGTCTAAGTCACGCCGATCCCGTCTCTAGGACACGAGTTCCTGGGCCATTTAGCCGAGTACGGCAGCGAGTTCTGGCCACTGGCAAAACCCGCCGTCACTCTAAACATCGGACACTTCCAAGACGTCCATTGTACTCGCTGTCAACATAGCTGTCCGACGGTCATTAGATATCATCACAAAATAACAAACCCAACCTTCTTCTTCTTATTTCTCCGCGCTGCGTACAGATTTCGTGATGGCAGCGGTTTTCCTGATAACTAGAAGACAAGCAAAGAGACGGCGCCGATCGCCGACATGCAGGGATACAAGGAGCCAGAGGAATTGGAAACACAAATAAAAACAGATTCTCTCGTTTCACTCGTTCGAATTTCGAGATTTATGGCAAATTCTTTAGGTATTCCAATCCGTCTACCAGCGCCCCTTCATTTTCCCCAGTAAAATAAGGATCACGGGATATAAATTCTTACTTCACATCGTTATGTCGTTCAGCAAGAAAGGAGTTATTCGCAAATGTAATATTTTTATTTTCTCTCTCCTGCCGAATCCTCCGGTTTTACTACAATACGATTCCGTTTGGCTGAAGTTTTTTTTTTTTTAAAAGAAAGGGGACTTTCTTGTCTTTTTTATTATTATTTCTTTAAATATTTTTATTGGTCGTTTAAAAAAAAAAATAGCAACTCACTGCAACGAGATATACGGGTGATGCTTGTCTTTTGTTGTCGATAATCTGAGCCTCAAGACTTGTTGAAGCTCCGGCAAGGTGCGTCCCGGCTTGTCTCGTTCTGGATACTTACCCCTGATGCTCTTATTACCATCTGTTGTAAGCCATTCCATCGTGTGAAAGTAACAATTAAAAATCATCGGAGTTTTTTCCTTCTTATTATTTTTAGTGAAGAAAAACTTAAATAAATAAGGGGGGCAGATACGGGGAAGGGAAGTCTCGGTCTGCTGTGAACACACACACACACACACACAATAGATCGCCAGCATCGTTCTGAGAGCGGTTCCCCCCAGTTAGACGGGCCCGACTCGCTGAAGCAGAATGTCTGGCCCTTTTTTTTATTTTTGAAGGACGTTGTTCTGAAGTAAATCTAGAAGTAGTATATACGAGAAGCTGCCTCTTACCGACCTGACTTCGATATCTTGAATTCCCACCTCAAAATTCTTCTTTCTTTTTTTTGTTTTCTTTTAAAATTCCCCACCTTAAACTTGGTTGAAGGCAAATCGCGGAAAATCGGGGTCGGAGGAGGCGGCGGGAGGGAGAGACTTATCTCGAATTGGCCTTGTACAGCATCTCCGGTTAGGCGTCTTTCCGAATCCCAGACGGCCGACGGTTTACAGACATCCCACCCGAACACTGCACTGTTGTTTTTTTGTTTTTTTTTTAAAGAAGTATGGGATTGTTTTCCCCCTCTCGTCCATTTAGCCGGATGGGGCAAGGTTAACTTTAAAGCGTATGTGGAGAAAGAGATGGTGCTGATGGCGATGATGATGATGACGCACGTACTGAAGTCAGAGGGAAAAGATGCCAGAAAAAAATGTGTACAATATAAGTATTCGAAGACCTTCCTTCCTTTTTGTTTGAGGTTTAACTTTTAATCCACGTCTTCTTTTTTTTTTTAAAAAAGCCAAAAAAAAAGAAGGGAAGCGATCGGTGCTGGTAGATAGAGCATTTCGACGTGGCAGGGTTAGGGTACAAGGAATGGAGGATTTTCCGAGAAGCGATCTCGGAGGAAAGCGGTGTCGTGAGTTCGCCAGAGCGAGAACTCAACTTTAGTTACTTGTACGGTGTCAGGGACTGATCCCGAATGAACGAACGGCGCACATGGGCCGGAGAGCGGAAATATTTCTCCTTCGCTGTTTCTCTTCGCCGTCAAATGTATCCACATCTCTGGCGCAGGGGGGGGGGAGGAAAACCCCATGTCAGACGTAAACATTTAAGATGATAGCGGCGATGCGGTTAAGCGTTGCTATGGACACATTTTGGAAGAAAAAACTTTTTTTTTTTTTTTTCGTGTTTGGATGCTGTGTACGCCGATGATCCACGTAGGTGGTTAGCAGATTTCCAACCTGGACAAAAGAGGGGGGCTAGGGTGTGACTAAAATGGTTGGAATTCGGACATCATAATAATGTCTACAGCCAAACTGACTGGTCTCAAACCTGCCCTTAATCGTGTACGGAATAAAAACGCATTTCCTATCTTCCGACCTTTACTAACTCGGGTGTCCGAAACCAAGAATAACTGGTAAACCCGTCGGTGGATGGATGGCTGGCGAAATATTCTGCTCACTTTTCTTCAATACGTCTCTTACGGATAAACATTTTCCTACCAATCCA